>JAJIBD010010363.1:0-52601 GCA_021461705.1 Cryptotis parvus | reverse complement strand
CTCTGGAGGGTCCCAGAAGCAGCCTGACGAGACTTGCCCACCACAATAGCCGCCATTTTCGCTGTCTGGATGCTGTAGCACATCAGAGCCTGCCCAGGAGAGACCCTGACCTCAAGACCAGATTAACAGAGTAACCCAGTTCCAACCCAGATAGGCGGCTCCCAGAAGCAGAAGTCGTCAGATGGAACTGGGGCCACCCCTTCCCTCTCCGTCTTGTTCCGGAGCTCGGTGCCCGCCCTCCCACCTGAACTGCCCTGGGGCGACCAGCCATAGCTTGTAGAGCCTTATAAACAGTTGGGAGAGCTGGCACTCGGCTCTCCCTAGCCCAGCTGACCATGAGGTTCCCCAAGTCGCACGACCGGTCCATCAAACCAATTATGTCCTGAAATATACTACATTCTGCGATGTGTAGGAAAGGTAGGCGGGAGGGAGAGATAGAGAGAGAGAAAGAAAGAAAGGAGATACAGAACCCGCCATGGAGGGAGGTGGGGGGGGACATTGGTGATGGGAGAGGGGCACGGGTGGAGGGATGGGTGTTGGAACACTGTAGAACCAAAACTCAAACATGAGCATCTTGCAATTGTATGTCTAAAAGTGGCGTAATAAAATAATTTAAAAAACAGTTTTCTTGGTGAAGTTGAAAGCACTTCCTGCCATTCTCTCCTCCAACACCCCCCCCCACCCCCACCCCGCATCATTCTTGGTGCTTCTCTGGGGCTACTGCTGCCTCAGAGCGCGAGTCGCTCCCAGAATGGCAGGGGACCGTGTTGCACCAGGGGGGGACCCAGGCCTCCCTTCATGCCAAGTGTGGGCTTAGCCTTTGGGAACGCTCTCACCCTGTCAAGCATTTTGTCTTTAAACGATGTTTCTTGAATCAGTTTCGGGTTTTTTTCTTTGGTGGGGGAGGCCACACCTAATGATGCTCAGTGATCACTCCTGGCGCACTTGGGGGCCGTCTAGAGCGCATGCGAGGCAGACACCCTACCCCTGTACAGTGGCTCGAGCCGGATTGATTGCTATTTGTGTAGATAGGGTTTGTCCTAGAAAGAGCTGGACTGCTGGTTATTCCTGCTTCAGTATTTGGCAGGCACGTTCTCAAGTGAAGGGAGTGATGGTATTTGTTGTCAGTGATAAAAGTCATGCTTTTAAATGAAATCAGAAATTTGAACAGTTAAGTCTGCCTTAATGAGTTGTTACAGCTTTCAATGTGTAGATTTTCCTGACGGGTCCTTGGTGATAGTATAATAAATCGAACTTCTTTCATACTGTGTAATAAGATGTGTCAACATTTGTGAGAACGGTGTAACTTAGTAACCGGTATTTTCTAAGTGAGATGTTAGAAAATTGAGCCCGAATAATAAGATCTACTGAAAGTCCCTCTCCTCGGAACTCCGCCCAGCAGATCAGCCCATCACAGCCCGGATCACCGACACCCACCCTGCCGTAGGTTTTTCCTCGGTCGGCCCAGGTATGCTGGTCCAAAGACTCTCACACATGGGGCGGAGCTGTTCCTTGCTCTCCCTGTGCGCAGCCGTTCATGGGGCAGTCGGGAGGCATGGCGGGTTCTAGCCCTGGCCCACCACCTTGGCAGAGCCTCACAGCGGGCGGACCGCCGCTCCCTCACTCCACGGGGGCGCGCCCGTTTTCCACTTCTGGACTTCCCTCTCGTCGGAACTCCACGGCCCGGATCACCGACACCCACCCTGCCGCAGCTTTTTCCTCAATCCGGCCCAGGTATGCTGGTCCAGGGACTCTCACACATGGGGCAGAGCTGTTCCTTGCTCTCCCTGTGCACAGCCGTTCATGGGGCAGTCGGGAGGCATGGCGGGTTCTAGCCCTGGCCCACCACCTTGGCAGAGCCTCACAACAAGCCAGACCACCGCTCCCTCACTCCCACGGGCGCCGCCATTTTCCACTTCTGGACTTCCCTCTCGTCAGAACTCCACCCAGCAGACCAGCCCATCACAGCCTGGCTCGCGTGGCGGCTGCGGCCGCACGGTTCATCAATAAATGCTTTATTTGGAGGTGTTTAAAAGAGTTTGCCTCCCGCTCGACAAGCCTGGCAAGCTTCTCGTGTTGTATATGATATGCCAAATTCCAGTAACAATTATATTAGGTCATTCCCATGACCTAATATAATGGTTTGAGGCTCTTTATGTTCCTGTAGCAAGCCGTGCCCCTGGCTCTACTGGCATGAGACAGGACATATGGAGATATTACTGGTGCCCGCTCTAGCAAATAGATGATCAACGGGAAGATCATGATCGTGACTGAAAGCATGAAGTAATTGATGAATTTAATCTAATAGGATAGGGAAAAAAATACTGCTGTGGTCTTAGTATTGCTGCTGATTTTTTAAGAAAGTGCCCCTTTGGGCTCTGGAGAGATATTTCAGTGGGAGAGTCACTTACTTTCAGTAGGAGAGAGGCAACTGGCTGACCCAGGGCCCTCACCTGAACACAGCTAGGAATAGTCCCAGAGTACCACTAGGTGTGGCCCCAAAAGCCCCAAACAGAAGAACTGTTTCCAGAGACTGAACTGAATTTCTTACTTCCGGTTTTGCACCATATCAGTCTTTTAGTGGAGCAAGTAATAAATGGAGCCTTATCTCGAAAGCAGAAGAAACACTTGTTAATACAATTCTAAAAGCATGCACATGGGGACTTGAGAGATGTACAGCGGGTAAAGGCTTACCTTGCATGGAGCCAATCCAGGTTCAACCCCCAGCACTCTTTATAGTTCCCTTAGCACCACCAGGAATGATCTGGGCGTGGAGAGCCTAGATAATGAGACCCTGAGCATCACTGGATGTGGGCTCCACCGCACCCCAGATAATGCTGAAGAGTTTATGCAGGAACCCTGGGTTTGATCCCCTTCCACTGCTTGGTTCCTCCAGGCCCTGAGCTGGGAGTTGTCCTCCGAACTGCTGGAGGTTACCCCAAACAAAAATGACCTTTTTGACCTTTGTTTCCAATCTAAAATCAGTAAGATTTGAAGCTTAGAGATGTGCCCCCACTACTCAGTAGTTTGTATGTTGTTTTGTACATCCTGTATTCATATAGTTTGTAGGGTGTGTAGAGAAATAGCAATAGAAAAATATTTGGCAGAGAATAAAGCAGCATTTATTTTGAGGGATTTGGAAGAAAAATGATTTAAATGACGTGCAGTCTAGCTAATCTGCCACTTTGGTGCTTTAGGAAACAAGATGAAATTGTAGCCTTGGTAATGCTTTTGGCTCTTAAGGTTTCCGTCTTTCTCTTCTCACCCAGGGTGTGTAGAGGGCACCGTGGGCTGGTTCTGGAAAGGCAGCAGAACTGTTAGTTTCCCGCTAATGGCAGTCTGTCACATAGGTGGGGGCAGGGCACGGGGGCACCACTCCTGGGGGACTCTGGAGACCAATGCAGCGCTGGGAACCCTGGTTGACTGCCGGCAAGACAAGTGCTTTACTCCTGCTACTCTAGACTCAGGTTTTGTGGTATAGATGTGTTTTTTCATTAAACAGGGGGAGCTGTAGCCTTCATAGCTAAGAGCACGTACCTTTGAGTCAAAATGCCCTAAAATGCCTCAGTATTTTCGTGCCACAAGCTCTGTTCCTTGGACTTATTGTTTAACCTCCCTCTGCTTTACTTCTCATCCTCAAACACTTAAGGGCCAGTTCTGAGGATTAAATGAGTCAATGTTTATAAAATGCTTGGAACACCTCTGGCACATGGTAAGCACCGTGTAAGTGCTTGTTCAATAAAAACAGTAATAGCCAAGGACCTCTGAGAGGGCCAGTAGGGGAAAAGGACAGAAGTGGTTCGAAACATTTAGTAGGAAGAAAGGCTGAGCTCATTTCCGAGGGTCTTTGGTTTCGGGACCATACCTGCTGGTGCTCAGGGCTTACTCCTGGCTCAGGGCTCACAGTGGGCAGGCTTGGGGGACCATATTGGATGCTGGGGCTCAGACTCTGGTCGCAGCGTGCTGGGGAGGTGCCCTGCCAGCGATACCAGCTCTCCAGCCCTGGTCCTGAGGTCTTAAAGAGACCAGGCTCTTCCAAGTTTGAAGCAAGAGTGTCTCAGCGTAGCTTTCTCCCTGAGTAGAAGAGAAAAGATGCTAAGATGAGAGATCATTGACGACGGGAATGTGGGGGGAGGAATTTGAGGCGAGGCCTACGTGGTATTAGTACAGGTTAGTATTTGCTGCACTCCCCAGGGAGTGAGTGCAGGATATCGCGCACATCTTTCGTCTTTCTGGGCCACGTGTGGTCTTGGGGTACTCCCGACTTGATGCGCCTGGGGGGCAGGGGGTGGGGTGGAGAGGAGCTGCCGATTCCAGGCTGTGGTGCCGGGATTCCGAGCACACGCTCTGGCCCGCATCAAGCATTCTTTGTGGAGAAGCCTCCCAGGCACTGCTTAGGAGTCCAGCAGCCCACTCAGGGACTCCAGGATGCAATTCCTGGGAACCGGAGGCCATTGCAGTGCGCCTAAGGGCCTCCAGGGCCACATCTGCCTGGGACTTCACAGGGTTCACCAGGTTAGCTCAGCGGACCTGGGTCAGGTGCATGCCAAGCCTGAGCCTTAATCACCTCCCCGCCGTGACGCAGACGCTCTTAATACCCCATTGCTCCTAAACCCGCGTGCCAACACTAGAACTTCCCTTGATTTTTCAGTAGAAAAACAGCCCTCTCGTCTTTCATGTAGTTACTGCTGTGGATACATGAGGTCCTTCTTCCCGCCTCCTCTCTTTTCTCCTGGGAAAGAAACGGGTTTGTGCTTTTTCTAGTTTCCTGAGTGGATTTCACTTTTTTTTTGGCTTTTTTGGGTCATACCTGACGGACGCTCAGGGGTTAGTCCTGGCTCTGCACTCAGGAATTACTCCTGGCACTGCTCTGGGGACCATATGAGATGCTGGGAATCGAACCTGGGGCGCAAGGCAAATGCCCTACCCGCTGTGCTATCACCCCCGCCCGGATTTCACTCATTTAAAGACATGTTTTGTCTCTGAAAGATAAGCTTAAGAAGCAGTTGCTTGGAAAACAAAGAACAGCATGAGCTGAAAGAGAAGCGAGGTACAGGTTTGGCAGGTCAGTGAAGGAGCAGAGGTGAGAAGTGGCCGTGGAATGCAGAGTAATGCCACTGCTAAGTGTGGTGACCGGGCCTGAGAGATGGTTAAGCGCACAGGGCAACCCCAGCAGTGCTCGGTTCATCCTGGGCTGGCTCCATGAGATGCTGGGGACTGAGGCAGGTCAGCCTTCCCCTGCTCCCTCCTCCCCCCAAAAAACCCCCTAATAAAGTATCATGATCAAAATGACATGCGGCATAAGCATTATGCATTAGTAAATTTATTTTATTTTTTGATAGTTTATTTTAATTTCATTTATTTATTTATTTTGCTTTTTGGGTCACATCCAGCAACGCTTGGAGGTTACTCCTGGCTCATGGCTCAGGAATTACTCCTGGTGATGCTCGGGGACCATATGGGCTGCCGGGATCGAACCTAGGTTGGCTGTGTGCAAGACGAACTCCCTACCCGTTGTGCTTTTGCTCCAGCCCCACATTAATAAATTTATTTATTTACTTATTTATTTTTTGGGGGGGTCACACCCGCGATGCTCAAGGGTTACTCCTAGCTCTGCATTCAGGAATTACTCCTGAGGATGCTCGGAGGGCCATATGGGATTCTGGGGATTGAACCCGGGTTGGCTGCGTGAAAGCAAATGCCCTACGCACTGGACTATCTTTCCGGCCCACATTAGTAAATTTAAATAGTAATCAAGTCCTAAATTGGCAGACAGTAGTGATAGTGATAGAATATGACCTCATAATGGTTTAGAAAAATGTCTAATACATGAAAAGTTGTAACATCCACAGTGTGTAAAGGGAGAGTAGGTGGAAGGCAAATGAGATTAGTAAACAAGGTCTGGGGAAATTAGAGCTACTGACGCGTTAAATTCTGCGGGGCCGCGCCATAGCACAGTGGGTAGGGCATTTGCCTTTGCATGCGGCCAGCCCGGAGTTCAATCCTCGACATCCTATTTGGTCCCCCATGCACCGCCAGGAGTAATTCCTGAGCTAAGAGTCAGGACTAACCCGTGGGTGTGACCCAAAAAAAAAGCAAAAAACAAAAACCTGTCTGAGATGCTGGGTTTGCTGAATCAAGGATATGCGTGGGAGTACGTGAAGGCAGGCCAAAGAGGAAAGGCAATTTGACTCACTTGTGGCAAAGGATTAAATTGGGAGATGAAAAATATGGATTCTTAGTGTTCAGTGTGATGGCTTGGTTGGGGCCGCATGTATACCAGATGCCGTCCTAGACTTCCGCTCTTCTTTGCCCTCTTGTTGCAGTGTCAGGGATTGAACCCAGGGCCTCATGTATCAAGACAAGTGCTCTGCCACCGAGCCAGGTCTCTGGCCCTCTCCTTGGCTTTCTACGCTTGGCCTCATTTTGTCCGAGAACATATTAAAGATGGAAATTATAGGTGGGGAAACAAGTCAGAGTTTAGTTTTCCCATAGCAACACAGCTAGTGCATGGCAGGTCCAGAGACAGTGACTGTGGGTAGTCTTACATCTTCCCTTGCATGCAGCAGCCTCCAGCTTGCCAGCAGTGATCCCTGAGTGCAGATAGATGTGGCCCAAAAGCCAGAATGACGATGATGGTGATGACCATAGTTATCATTATTGTTTTTAACAGACTCACATGAGAGTAAAATGTAAACTGGTTATAGTTTTGTCATTTTTACGAACTGTTTGGGTAATTTGATTCATTGGTTTGTATTTGGGCCGCATCCCCTCTGAACTCTTCTGTTGTGATGACAGTCGAGATCCATGACTGTACTCTGGATTGCTTTGCTCGCACACTTTGTAGCGGTGCTTGCTGGGGTCTCACTCTTGGTTAGGGTGGTCACATACTGTTTGTGCTTACAGGGATTGTGTACTTGGCTGTGGTGATTATGCACTCCAGTTGTGCTCATGTACATCATAGTTAGTGCCTCTGGGTTGTTGCACACTTGATTGTGTTGTTCGCGTTGCTTCTGACCGTGATCCTTCCTGGAGCTGCACAGTTGGTTGCAGGACCAGCAATTCCAAATGGAATTGCCCCGAGATTGCACTCAGGCAATGGTGCCAGGGATCAAATTCTTGGCCTCAGGGCCGCAAGGCAGATATTTACCACTGAGCCATCTCGGGCGCCCCCCCCCCCAACCTGTAATCTATCTTAATGATATATTGAGGGGCCAGAGTTTAGTGCACTGGGTAGGGTTTGTGCCTTGCACATGGCTGACCTGGGTTTGATCCCTGGCACCTCTAATGGTACCCCAAGCTTCACTAGGAGTGATCTCAGCCAGAGCCAAGAATAAGCTCTGAGCATTGCAAAGTATACCACTCCCTCTGCCAAAACAAAACCCAAAATATTAATACTGATATAAAAAGCCCCTAGGAGATAGTTCAGGGACACATGACTGGTATGCATTGTGCTAGTACTCGAACCCTGTATTATTTGGACCCCTGAGCACTGCTAAGTGTGACCTTAGTGGACCTTGAGCATCCCGGGGGTTGCTCTCGAGACCCAGACATTAAAACATCCCAGCCCCAATTCTGAGCATTGCTTCTTCGGAGTATCGCAGTCTTCTGAGCACTGAAGTCTTCGGAGCATTGCTTTGTGCTTCTCCGCTCCTCCCACTGGCATGTAGAGAATCTTTGTAGGAAACCAGGGCCAAAATGCAGGTTGCTACCGCTTGTTTCTTCACTCTGTAGTAGTAAGCTGCCACATGTCATCTTGCAGATATGTGGAAAATTTTTTTGGGGGTGGAGGAGTGTTGTAGGACTCCTAAGAGCCTCTGCATCTGCCCTGGATTGCCTCCTGCAGGTCACTTCGTAGATGGGGGGGTAGTTTAAATGTGGCAGTTTATCTGACCATGTATTCTGTACTGGCTGGTATAAATATTCTCTCATGCTACCACAATCATCGTGGGACTAGCTAGATCTTACCAGCATATTTGCCTGGCCACGTTGGATCTCTTAAGTAATTAGCCCAGAGAGAAATGCTGTTTGCCTCCAAGCAAGCAAGCATGGCTCCCTGATATACTCAAAGGCAACTAAAATACAAAACTACCGTGAAGTAGACGAGACTCTTGTGAAGGCTTGGAGAAATATTTAACTGGCATCAGTATTAGTCTTTGGTACAGAGACATGCCATCTCAGAAACCCCCTTCTCTACCCTATAAAGGCATTTCCAGGCAGATCTTGGCTCAAAACATTAGCATATAATAGGGCCTAGGTGAGGTGCTGGGAGAAATTACCTGAGGGCATTTGACCCTGCCTGCTTCCCATAATAGTGGGAGGTCTAAGTTGCAGGGGTATAAAACTAGGCTGTTCTCTCTCTCTCACTCTCTCTCTCTCTCTCTCTCTTTCTCTCTCTCTCTCTCGCTCTCTCGCTCGCTCTCTCTTGGGGCTTGCACTCTTCTTGGGAGTCTTGTCTTTGTCTCCTCTCTACAGGGCCTTTAACACGTGGTTGCTGCCATTTTGGCCTACACGTGGCTGGGGTTCTAGCCGGGAATCCTAAGCACAGGGTTTTTTTCTATTGCTGACTTGTATGCTGAACCTGTGATAAGTAAAGCCTTTTAAAACGCATCGAATTCCTGAGTCTTCATTCATTCCCCGCCGGCTTCAGAGGTAAAAGGGAACTTGCTTCCCAGAACTGTTGGGGACCCCAGCGGGGTCCCCGACAGAGGAGCACACTCAGTGATTCTCAGGGGTTTCTGCTGGCTCTGCAACTCAGCAGTTAGTCCTGGTCGTGCTTGGGCAACCATGTGGGATGCCTGGGATTGAACACGGGTCAGCTGCGTGCAAGGCGAGTCCCCTACCCAATGTGCTCTCTCCAGCCCCCACCCCCACCCCATAGGCCAGAAGTATTGTCTGCCACATGTGGGGAAAGAATAATAGCTAGATTGTTTTTGAACCCTTTCCTACGCTCAGTTTTTTTAAGTGTCTCCTTTACTTCAAATGGGGAAAGAAAACCCTTGGCTCAGATACTTGAATTACAGCTGAAACAAGCTTTCAGTAAATAAAAAATTGGCCCTTAAACCTTGAAAGAACATAATAGTGTATTACATTAATATGAGGAATTACAGCTTCTTGGAGCAACAGAAAGTAGAAATCATCAGCTCCCTGAAATTCTACTCCAAATTTTGTGCGAATACACATATTGGGCAAAGAGTCCACAGTTCTGGTCAGTATCTCAAATAATTGAGGACATATTTGAAAAAGACATTGAGCACTTACTTTCAGAAGACAAAAAGGCTGTTGAGAACGGTCAGACCTTCCTTACAGAATGGCTGGTACCACACTTCCCTCTGCATGTAAGCAGCTAGAAAACCCGGCAGGGTACTTGGAAACCAAGGTCTCAGCCTGTCTGGTGACAGGAAGCAGTGCTGTCCTGTCCCTGCAGTAAGATTGTGCCCTGCGATCCCTCTGGTTGGCTGTCTGTAAACAGAATTCCGGTGAAGCTGAGCAGGGAGAGAAATCCAAGGAGTGAGAAGCTTAGAAGGCAGAACTTTTCAGACAGCTAGCTGGTGGGCGGCGGCTTCCCATAGAAGATGGAGTTAGGCACAGAGTGAATCCCAGAACTTGCGTTTTCACAGAATACTGACCTCAGCGGGGCTTTAGGGCTGGAGAAAAGGCTGTTAGAGGAAGAACTGCCGGAGAACTGGGACCTGAATTGGGACTTAACAGTATACACAGTTTGGAGTTATTGCAGTCTGCCTAGCCAGAGAGGAGGGATTTTGTCCAATATCAGCACTATGAGGGAGCGACTTCAGAGAGAGCAGCTCAGGGGCGGGAGCCAGTGACAGTACAGCAGGGAAGGCGCCTTCCTTGTTTGTGGCTGACCCCGCCAGGTTTGATCTGTGGTAGGAGTAATCCTTGAACTCAGACCAGGAGTCCTGAGCACTGCTGGGTGTGACCTAACCCCCCCCAAACCCCGCTCCCTGCTTGCTATACTGTCCACTGACTTCAGAACCTTAGATTTTTCTGAAAGAAACTTCAAGACCCAGATACTTTCACTGATGACTTACTTAAAAGAAAACGCCAGTCAAGTTACTTCAGTAGATAGAGGAGTGGGGTATACTTTCCACATTTGTGGGACTAGCTGTACCTTAGGTACTCATATCAGGAAGATCACGCCCGTACATAGCGGACATCGACTTGCTCTTCATAGACACGCACACAGAAACCCTTAACTAAGTCATCATGTATCGATTCCAGAAACTTAGGATAATGTCTTATGCCCATATGAGTTTTACTTCTGGAATCCCGGGTCGATTTTCTTTTTAAAACAGTATATGGGGGCGGAGCGATAGCACAAGGGGTAGAGCATTTGCCTTGTATGCGGCCGACCCGGGTTGGATCCCCGGCATCCCATATGGTCCCCCAAGCACTGCCAGGAGCAATTCCTGAGTGCAAAGCCAGGAATAATCCCTAAGCGTCGCGGGTGTGACCCAGAAAAGAAAAAAAAACAGTATATGGGACAGAGATGTAATGAAAAACTGAGAACATGTTTCACATGTGTGAGGCCCTGGAACTGATCCCCAACACGTCCCGCCAAAGGAGACAACACAAAACCTTCCCACAGAACAAAACTCACAATGTAAATTTTTTGCCTTAAAGGAATGGAGAGATGAATCATAATCATTTTACCGAAAAAGCATATGAATAACCCAGCCTATGGTAGGCCTCAGCAGTCTATGAATAGGAGCATATTTTTCCCACCTGTTCTGTTTTATGACAGTTCAGTGGTGAGTGCTCAGTCTGAGCTTTCTCTGGGGTCAAATACAAAGCAACACTGTGAGAGGCCCTAACCAGTACAGTAAAGCACTCATTTGAAGGAAAGCATGAATCCAGAGAAGGTAAGATGTAAAAAAGATCCATTGGGACATCACTGTATCACTGTATCACTGTATCACTGTCTTCCCGTTCATCATCAATTTGCTCGAGCGGGCACCAGTAACATCTCCATATGTCCTATCTCATGCAAGGAGAGCCCAAGGGCACCTGCTTGCTCCAGGAACATAGAGCCTCAAACCATTCCATCAGGTCCTGGGAATGAGGTCTATAATTGTTACTGGTATTTGGCATATCAAATACGACACAGGTAGCTTGCCAGGCTCTGCCATGCGGGTAGCATGCTCTTATAGTCATCTCTAAGTCCAGCATTTATTGATGAACAGCATGGCCGCAGCGGCTGAGGTGCCAAGCTGTGATAGGCTGGTCTGCCTATCACATTGGGACATGTAGAATTGAAAAAATACATATCGGTGCCTGGGAGAGGCGTAAAGGGTGAGTGCGTGTGTGAGCCCTTGTTTGCTCAGCGGAGTCCCCTGAGCACTGTGGGGTGACCCCACCCATCAAAAAGGAAAGAAAAGACAGCAGCAGGAGGCAAGAAAAGAATGGTCTGAAATGTAGAATTTAGTGTACTGAATTAAATTCCGCATAAGAAATGATCAGGGATGGGGCCTGAGAAATGATACGGCTGGTGCTTGCTGTAGCAGACCTGCGTTCAATCCCCTTACACCCCAGATGGGCTCAAGCCCCGTTTGATCCTGAGCGTTGAGCCAGGAGGAAGTCCTGAACACAGATGAGTGTGGCTCAAAAACAAAACTCTAAACAGCAGAACTACAGATAGCTGTCAGTTGGCCGTAAATGATTCAACCTCTCTTGTCTGTGGAACTTGGTGCAGGATGTTTTCACCTGCTTTAATCACTGTGTTTGATATGGTGGCTGGAAGTTGCACTAACTAATGTCTCTTGCCACTGGATGGTGCTTCTAAAACTTCTTCAAGGAACAAGTAATTTGGCGAGCGTCTTTCTTGAGCAGCTGAAAATTGGTAGGTGTGTGGGACTTTCGTGGAAAATTGAAGTATGTGTTAGAACTATAGGAGGCAGGGATTTCTGCGCATGTCTGTTTCTGTAATGTTTCCCCTCCCGTTCTTGTCTGTACTGTGATGACAGGGTTGCTAAAATGCGTGGTTGCAGCGGTCATCAGGAACAGAAATTCGCATTGTGTCTCTTGCACATACCTCCCTGTGTCCTGGCGATCACACACAGTTGCAATACTGAGGGCCCAGATAGCACAGTTGCAGGAACTGTGCTTTCTGAATGTGGGTCGTGTTGGGTGGCATGCCCTACTGAACCTTAGCTTGGCTCCAAATACACTTGGCTTATGTGGAGAGCTGGTCCCAGCCTTTGGGGGATCTCCGAGCAGACACAATGGGAGTTTGGGCAGAATTGAACTGATTTAATAATTTTATATGGCGTAAATATTTTTATCATGAATCTCAGCTTTGCCCCAGATCAATATTCTGTTCCCTCGGGTCCCTGCATGGGACATACATGTAGATATCCCAAGAGTACTTGGCCACGTTGGTTCAACCATAATGTATCAGTTCTCCTCGTTCAGAGACATGCCAGAGCGCCTCCGGCAAACTAATGTGTCTCTGACTCTAAAGGTAATGCCAAAGTGAATTATTCTGATGGATTTTGGACCTTATGGGATCCAGAGTCTGGGAATCTGTTAGCTATATATTCATAGTAAAAGTATTAATGCAAAAAAAAAAAAAAAAAAGAAAAGAAAGCAGGGGCTGGAGCGATAGCCCAGCGGGTAGGGCGTTGCCTTGCGCTGCGGCCGGCCTCTGCCGGCCTGGGTTCAATCCCCGGCATCCCATATGGTCTCCCGAGCACCGCCAGGAGTAATTCCTGAGTGCAGAGCCAGGAGTAACCCCTGAGCATCGCCGGGTGTGACCCAAAAAGCAAAAAAAAAAAAAAAAAAAAAAAAAAAAGGTATTAATGCCATGTCCGACAAATTACGTTCTGAACTGCTTTCTGGTTCAGAGATGCAGCCCCTCCTCTGCTAGGGAGATTTTGCCCCTGGAAATCAGCTCTGGCTTTTGTGAAGCTAGAGCCAAAGGCCCACCTAAAGATCTCCATTTCAAAAGGGTCATTTACCTGGCTACATCTCTAGATAGCCCAACCCACGATGGGCTGGGCTGGAATATTTTGGTGGGGTTCAGTCTGTAAAAAGAAGCTAGGATAAGAAGAAGGGGCCTTTTTGCCATTTTGGCTTCCCTTGGCATTTTCTCTCTCTGTCCTCTCTGTTCTCTGTTGGGCTTCAACACGTGGTGGCTGTCATCTTGGCCTACACGTGGCCGGGGGCCCCAGCCAGGAACGCAGAGTTCGAGCTTTTTCTTGTTATTGGATTGTATATGAGAACCTGTGATAGTAAAGTCATTTAAAACTGCGCCGGATTCCTGAGTTTTTACCCATTCCCCGCCGGCTTTGGAGGTAGAAGGGAACTCGCTTCCTGGTAGTGTTGGGGACCCCAGCGGCTCCACTGGGAATTGCACTCCAGGGCCTCGTGCTTAAAAGGCGGGCACTTTTGCTGCTGAGCCAACTCTGGGCCACTCTAGGGTGTTCCACATTAGCAAGACCTAAACAAGAATCACTGGCTGGAGCAAACCAACCCTGTGATTGCTGTGGCTGGTGGTAATTTAGCAAATGATAGCACTCCCCAAGACTCTTACTCATCTCCCTCTGAGACTCCTACGAGGTCGGCAGGCTTTTCCTGAGTGCTGAGCTTTTGGGTTTTTTCTAACCCCTAAATTTTATCAAAAGCTTCCCCACTGCATCTTAGTCATGGTGTGTTTTTTTTTTCTTGGGGGGGGGTTGGTGGAGGATCACATCCGGCAATGCTCAGGGGTTACTCCTGGTCTGCGCTCAGGAATTACTCCTTGAAGTGTTCGGGACCATATGGGATGCTGGGGATCGAACCCGGTCTGTCGCATGCAAGGCAAATGCCCTACCCTCTGGACTATCGCTCCGGCCCCTAGCAATGCGTGCTTTTTACATACAGAGGTGTGTGTGTGTGTGTGTGTGTGTGTGTGTGTGTGTGTGTGTGTGCAGTGACAAAATTTACATGAAGGAAGTGCATACCTGTAAAAGTCATGCTTTAGGGGCCAGAGTGCTACTGCAGTGGGGAGAGTATTTGCCTTGCACGCAGTCCACTGAGTGTTGAACTAGGACTAACCAATACCTAAATAAATAAGTAGATAAGTTGTGCTTTAATGTGACTGCAAGAGGGAGCTATCAAGCCTCACCCTGAGCGGTGAGGCTCAGGGTCTTAGTAGGAATGGGCTGAGCAAGGTGAAGGGTTTTGTGACCAAGAAAGAGACCATGTTAGAAACAGCCCTTGGTTTTTGGGTTTTGGTTTTCTTTTTTGGGTCACACCCGGCAGTGCTCAGGGGTTATCCTGGTTCTGTGCTCAGGAATTACTCCTGGCGGTGCTTGGGTGATATGGGATGCTTGGGATCAAACCTGAGTCAGCTGTGTGCAAGGCAAATGCCCTCCCGCTATGGCAGCCCCTGAGCCAGAGAGGTAGGAGAGCCGGCTAGGTAAGCATTTGCCTTTCTCACCGCCCCGCCCAGGTCTGATCCCCAGCCCTGCGCTGTGGTGCTCTTAGCCCTGTCAGGAATGAGCCTGGGTATTGCTGAGTGTGGGAAAGAAAAGGAAGGAAGAGAGGAAGGAAGGATCCTCTTCTATTTCTTTCTGTTCATGTTATAGTTACAAACATTTATTCTTATTCTTATTTTTATTCTTAATATTTCTTATTTGATCATACCTCGCAGTGCTCAGGGGTTACTCCTGGCCTTGCACTCAGGATTTACTCCTGGTGGTACTTGTGGGACCATCTGGGATGCTGGGAATCAAACCCTGTCAGCTGCATGCAAGGCCCTACCTGTTGTACTCTAACTCCAGCCCCCAAACGTTTATTTTTGTGCCTTTTATCGTGCTGGGGATGGAATCTCTCTTACTTTATTTTGTTTCTAAATACCTCTCTCCATCTCCCTCCATCCTCTTCTCAGGGAACCTTATTCTGTTATCAGTGGCCACTGGTTTACCTTTTTTGATTTGTCTGCTCTTCAGGTTTTGTTTTGTTTTGCTTTGTGGCCACATCCATCTGTGCTCAGGATTCACTGCTGGCTTTGCTCACGGATCTGGTGGGTTTTGGGAACTTTGGGTGCGAGGATCAAGCCCTGGTCAGCTGCGTGAAAGACAAGTGCCTTACCCATTTGACTTTCTGGTTCCTGTTCATCTGTTTCATGTCCTTACATTGCTTGCCTTAGCTAAGTAATAGTTTCTTTCTAACTTATCTTCACTAATTTCTTCGGTCTCTTTTCATTTTTCTCTATATCTAAATTTTATTTTATCATTTTTTCATAATGTGACAGCATTTTATTATATATATCCTATCAACTTTTTTTTTTGGTGTGATTTTTGGTCACACCCAGCAATGCTTAGGAGTCACTCCTGGCTCTGAGCTCAGAAATCATTTTTCATAAAGTGACAGCATTTTATTATATATATCCTATCAACTTTTTCTTTTTTGGTGTGATTTTGGGGCCACCCAGCAAAGCTTAGGAGTCACTCCTGGCTTTGAGCTCAGAAATTCCTGGAGGTGCCTGGAGGACCGGTATAAGGGATGTTGGGCGTCAAACCTGAGTTCTCTGCTTGGAATGCAAACATCCTGCCTGCTGTACTATCATTCTGGCCCCACTTTGCTAACTTTTTTTTTTTTTTTTTTTTTGGCTTTTTGGGTCACACCTGGCGATGCTCAGGGGTTACTCCTGGCTCTGCACTCAGGAATCACTCCTGGCGGTGCTCAGGGGACCATATGGGATGCTGGGGATTGATTGAACCAGGGTCGACTGTGTACAAGGGCAAACGCCCCTACCCGCTGGACTATCGCTCCGGCCCCCTCTTTGCTAACTTTTAATCTTATTTCTGATACCTTGAAATCTCATATTCACTGTATCACTGTCTTCCCGTTCATCATCGATTTGCTCAAGCAGGCACCAGTAACATCTCCATATGTCCTGTCTCATGCAAGTAGAGCCCAAGGGCACCTGCTTACTCCAGGAACATAAGAGCCTCAAACCATTCCATCAGGTCATTTGATAGTTTTTCTTGACTTGATCACTTGAATCCTGTTATTCATCGATGTGCTCGGCGGGCGCCAGTAATATTTCCATTTGGCCCTATCACGTGTCAGTGTAGCCCAATGGCATCTGGTTGCTTCAGGAATACAAAGAGCCTCAAACCGGTCGTTCAGGGTCTTGATGAAGAAGTCTGACCATCTTGTAGGTGGGCGGCCACGTGATCTTTTGACATCCCGTGGGATCCAGACGGTAACAGCTCTAGTCCAGTGGTTGTCTCCAAATCGCATTACATGTCCAGCCCATCTGATTTTTGATGCCTTGAGACAGCATCCCTGACTCTGGAACAGCGACAGAAGTCGGAACTCTGGATTCCTTCTTTCACTTGAGTGAGGCGTGATATTCCAAAGAAATATTCCAAAGAGCAAAGCTCTTTCGATTCCTCTGTGGGAGACCCGAATAGGGCCCAGGTCTCTGAGGCGTATGTTAATGCAGGGAGAACGGTGGAGTCAAAGAGATGTGCCCGGGCCAGAGGTTCTTGTCCTTTTAGCTATTTCTTTTGATGCCTTTGAAGGCATTCCATGCTGCTCTCTTCCTCCTGCGCAGCTCAGGTTTTAGGTTGTTCATCATGTTGACGTCTCAACCTAGGTACACATAACTGCTGCATTCAGAGATGTCTGTTCCATTGAGAGTGAAGGGGGCCTCTGGAAATTGTTCATTTTTCAGGAACACAGTTTTGTTGAGATTCATCTGTAGACCTATCTTTCCACATTCTCGGATAATTCCTTTGATTCATTAATTTTTGATGTTTCCTTGCATAATATTTATTACCTGTGTATCATGTATTTTTCTGTCCTCTAATTTCTATTAGAGTCTGACCTGGTTTGCAGGCTTGTCTTCCAACTTGTCATATCTCTCATATATCACTTTTCTTTGTTTTGGGGCCACCCTTGGTAGTGCTCAGGGGGCTACTCCTGGCTCTGTGCTGGCGACCATGTGGTGGTGGCAGGGATTGAATTGTGCCTCCTGCATGCAAAGCATGTCCCATAGTTCTTGGGCTGTGAACTGTATCTCCCTAACTCAAGAGAGTTCCTTTATCTCTCAAGACAGTGCAGTCTCCTCAGTGCAGAAGTGGGGAGGACCGAAGGAGGGGCGTGAATCAGAAGTCTCCTAGAAATTAAATCTAAAGAAGGACCAAGAAAGCAGAAGTATACAGTCAACAGAAAGGCTGTGATTTAAAAGAACAGAAAGGAGCCCAGCGCTGTCCCTGCCAACTCCCTCCCTCCCTCCCTCCCAACAAAGGGCGCTCTTCCCTGCGTGGCCGTGCCCCTTCCTTCCTCCGCCCCTTCCCATTTTGTTTGTTTCTGCTTCTGCTCTTGCATTTCACTGGCATCTTTGTCCTTCATAACTTGGCCAGAGGCTCTAAACTGATTTAAGCTAAGTGGTCTGCCTAATGGTGATTGGGCACTTGCCTTGTGCATGGCCAGCCCAGGTTTAATGGGTTTATCTCCATTGCCACGTGCGGTTCCCTGTACCTGCTAGGAGTGAGGCCTGAGCACCAGCAGCTGCGCTATAAAACAAGTAGTGAGTTTACCTGAAGGGTGAAGTTTCTCTAAAAAAAAGTCTTTATACAGTCAGATTTATTATTTGTATTTCCTGTTTGGTGACCTCTGTTTCTGTGCCTGTTCTTCCTGACACCGTTGCTCAGGCACTCGCTGTTCCGCAGAGCCCACTGCCACTGTGACCTTCCTGCCACTGTTGCGCCCCACACCCCGCCCACTCACCCTCCCAAACTTGCCTCCTTAGCATGCACAGAACACTTTTTTTCTTGCTTTTTGGGTCACACCTGGCAATGCTCAGGGGTTTCTCCTGACTCTGCACTCAGGAATTACTCCTGGTGGTGCTCGGGGGACCGTATGGGATGCCGAGGATCGAACCCAGGTCAGCCACATGTAAGAGCAAACGCCCTACCCTCTGGACTATCATTCCGGCCCCAGAACACTTTTTTTTTTTTTTTTATATTGTGTTGCAACAAAATGGTAAATGGGATTTTCAGAAGTTGTTCCGTAAAAGAAGAAAAATTTGAGGGCTAGAGTGTTAGTACAAGTAGAGCATTTGCCCTGCACACACGATCACGATCACGATCTTCCCGTTAATCATCTATTTGCTAGAGCGGGCACCAGTAATATCTCAATATGTCCTGTCACATGCTGTAGAGCCAAGGGCACGGCTTGGTACAGGAACATAAAGAGCCTCAAACCATTATATTAGGTCATGAGAATGATCTAATATAATTGTTACTGGCATTTGGCATATCAAATACAACACGAGCAGCTTGCTTTGCCGTGCGGGAGGCATACTCTATAAACACCTCCAAATAAAGCCTTTATTGATGAACCGCGGCCGTAGCGGCCGCGCAGCCGGGCTGTGATGGGCTGGTCGGCTGGGTGGAGTTCTGATGAGAGGGAAGTCCAATGTGGAAAATGGTGGCGCCCATGGAGTGGGTGGGGGTCGTCTGGCTTGTTGTGAGGGTTCTGCCGGGGTGGTGGGCCAAGGCTGGAACCCACCATGCCTCCCGACTGCCTCATGAGCGGCTGGGCACAGGGAGAGCAAGGAACCGCTCTGCCCCATGTCTGAGAGTCTCTGGACCAGCATACCTGGGCGGATTGAGGAAGAAACTGCTCCAGGGTGGGTGTCGATGATCCGGGCTGTGATGGGCTGGTCGGCTGGGTGGAGTTCTGATGAGAGGGAAGTCCAATGTGGAAAATGGCGGCGCCCATGGAGTGGGTGGGGGGTCGTCTGGCTTGTTGTGAGGTTCTGCCGGGGTGGTGGGCCAAGGCTGGAACCCACCATGCCTCCCGACTGCCTCATGAACGGCTGGGCACAGGGAGAGCAAGGAACCGCTCTGCCCCATGTCTCCCCTGCACACAGCTGACCGAATTCTATCCACAGGATCTGAGGTAGTTTCCCCAGCCCTGCCAGGAGTGATCCCTGAGCACAGAGCCAGACAGGTCAGCCCTGAGCATTGCTGAGTGTGGCCCAAATACTGAAAAAAGGAAATTTGTGAAAGTTGCTCTATCTCACAGTGGCTTTTTTTTGCTTTTTTGGGTCACACCCGGCAATGCTCAGGGGTTACTCCTGGCTCTGCACTCAGGAATTACTCCTGGCGGTGCTCGGGGACCATATGGGATGCGGGGATCGAACCCGGGCCGGCATGGGCGGCAGCGTGCAAGGGCAAACGCCCTACCCGCTGGGCTATCGCTCCGGCCCCACAGTGGCGTTATTAAAGTCATTGTCCGAGGACTTACTGAGCTTGCGTTGTTGGTTGAGCCTTCTGTTTTGTTTACTGAGCCTAGTGGGCTGCTGTCAGTAGTGTGGGTCCGGGGGGGTATAACTGGGACAGTTCTTTGACTTGGCACCTCTTGAGGTTAACCCCAAAGCTGTAGCTGGTGCTGATAAACTGAAGCCGAGGGGTGTGGGTGTGGCTGGTGTGACTGTGGGGGGCTTCAGCAATGGGCTCTGCCCGCTCCTGCTCCTGACACTTCCCTAGAGTTGGAGTCCCAACACCAGGTACCTGGGAGTTTCATCAGCTTAGCAGCTTCCAAGATTTGACGTTTCTGTTTCTTGGGGACTTTCTAGAAACTGCTTATCCGCAAATGCTTTTGGAAGCTTGATGTGTGGTCAGATGCAGGTGCTGGGACAGTTTGCTCTAACTCAGCAGATAATCGATGACAGCAGGTCGTTTTTAGGGTAATTATTTTCAGTGATTATTTTAATTTTTAAATTTTCTCACCATGAAAGGAATCTTTACAAAGCTGTTTGTTTTGGGTTTCCGTCATGCAGTGTTTCAGCACCATCCCTCCTCTCCTCCAGTGCCCCGCACCGTCCCTCCTCCAGTGCCCGGCACCCGTCCCTCCAGTGCCCCGGCACCGTCCCTCCTCCAGTGCCCCCGCACCCGTCCCTCCTCCAGTGCCCCATACCAAAAACAAATATTTAAAAATATTAAATATATATATGTAAGTTATAGTTATGGGCTCGATGTAGTCTGGGCTTCACAATCCAAGGCAAATAGTGCTTGTTTTCCAGGAAACAAGGGGATCCCAATGAAGATTTGTTTGGTTAAGGAATAATAGGTGAGGATTGGGGTTGCCACTTGGCGGTAAATGGCATACTTAAATGGCATACCTGGAAAGTATGGGCTTATGGTTCTTGACTTGCATAGGGCTGAGGTGCGTTCCATCTCTGACACTACATATGGTTTCCCGGCAGTGCCAGGAGTGACCTTCAGCACAGCCTGGTGTGGGAGATAGGGTGGGATTTTTGTTGTTCTTTTTTGTCTCTGTTTCCCTTTTCCATTTATTAGTTGTAAAATACTCTGTAGCTATTTTCTTCTGCCAACCATTCAGCTATAAACTGCATTTACATAGAATTTCCTACTTCAGTGTGAGTATCAGAACTAAAGAAACAGAATTTTAAAGTGTATTGATAAAAAATGACAATTCAATTATGAACTTGACAGTTAATCGATTAATTTTAGTATAACCAAAGTTCAGAGTACTAGTTACAATTCGCCTTTCCCCCTCTGTGTTGTAGGAATAGACTTCAAGATCAAAACAGTTGAATTACAAGGAAAGAAGATAAAGCTACAGATCTGGTAAGTGATGCTAACTTGCTCTTTTTGTATGTTAGAATGTCTAGTTTCTGACAGATAAATCTTTCCTCATCACCTGTTTAGATTTTGTAATGCGTTAGAAGAATTACAAGATAACATTGTCCAAAAACAGTGTCCCGGAGCCAGAGTGATAGTCCAGCGGGTAGGGCGTTTGCCTTGCACACGCCGACCAGGGTTTCGTCCCAGGCATCCCATATGGTCCCCTGAGCACCGCCAGGAGTAATTTGTTTGTTGTTTTGTTTTGTTTTTTTTGGTTGTTTTTTTTTTCCTTTTTGGGTCACACCCGGCGATGCTCAGGGGTTACTCCTGGCTCTGCACTCAGGAACCACTCCTGGTGGTGCTTGGGGACCATATGGGATGCCGGGATCGAACCCGGGCCGGCACAGGCCAGCTGCATGCAAGGCAAATGCCCTACCCGCTGGGCTATCGCTCCGGCCCTGTCAGGAGTAATTCCTGAGTGCAGAGCTAGGAGTAACCCCTGAGCATCGCTGGGTGTGACCCAAAAAGAAAAAAAATTGCCCCCCAAAAAAAAAAGAAAAAGTATGTCTCAAAGAAGTATGGGACAAGAGTGATAGTATAGTGGTAAGGTGCTTGCCTTACATGCAGTTAACCTGGGTTCGATCTTTGGTATCCCCATCTGGTGCCCTGAGCCCTTCCAGGAGTGATCCCTGAGCACAGAGACAGGAATAAGCCCTGAGCACCTCCAAGTGTGGCCCCCAAACAAATAAAAAATTAGGTATTTGGGGACTATGAGATGGTACAGCAGGCGAATGCTTTTCTTGTATGTGGCTGATCCAGATTCAATCTCTGACACCCCATGTGGCTCCTTGAGCCCCATCACAGAGCCAGGAGTAAACAGGGACTACCACAGCCTGTGGCCTCAAATGAAAACAAACAAGAAAATAGTCCAAGTTAACTAGTAATGAGAAGAACTAGGGTACAGAGGCCGGAGCAGCAGTACAGAAGGTAGAATGCTTGCCTTGCATGGGACCAGCCTGGGTTCCCCGTGGTCCCTTAAGCTTCCCTAAGCTTCTCCAGGATGATCCTGAGCACAGAGCCAGGAGTAAGCTATGAGCATCTCCAGGTGTAGCCCCAAAACCAAGGAAAAAGAAAGAGCGTGGGATATAATTTTACACATGGTTATCCAGTCACATGATTAGAACTGTGCTCTTTGAGGGGCCTGAGATCTAGCTTAGCTGTGGAATACTTGCTCTGGGGGTCTGAGGCCTTGGGTTTGAGTCCTGGTACTGTCGCCAAAGAAACAAGTACAATCTTTGTATCTGCCTTTGGTGGTGATGGTGGTGAGGGTGATGGTGATGGTGGTGATGGTGATGGTAGTGATGGTGGT
The DNA here is from genome assembly GCA_021461705.1 of Cryptotis parvus. Classification (NCBI taxonomy): domain Eukaryota; kingdom Metazoa; phylum Chordata; class Mammalia; order Eulipotyphla; family Soricidae; genus Cryptotis; species Cryptotis parvus. Next base: position 30,620 of record JAJIBD010010363.1, on the reverse strand, counting down.
GGTGATGGTGGTGATGGTAGTGATGGTGGTGGTGATGGTGATGGTAGTGATGGTGGTGGTGGTGGTGATGGTGATGTAGTGATGGTGGTGGTGATGGTGATGATGGTGGTGGTGATGATGGTGGTGATGGTGGTGGTGATGGTGATGGTAATGATGGTGGTGATGATGATGGTGATGATGGTGGTGATGGTGGTGGTGATGGTGGTGATGGTGATGGTGGTGATGGTGATGGTAGTGATGGTGGTGGTGATGGTGGTGGTGGTGATGGTGGTGATGGTGGTGGTGATGGTGGTGATGGTGGTGATGATGGTGGTGGTGGTGGTGATGGTGATGGTAATGATGGTGGTGATGATGATGGTGATGGTGGTGGTGATGGTGGTGGTGGTGGTGGTGATGATGGTGGTGATGGTGGTGGTGGTGATGGTGATGGTGGTGATGGTGGTGGTGGTGGTGATGGTGGTGGTGATGATGTTTTGGGGTGACACCTAAGTGTGTTCAGGGACCACATGCAGTGCTGGGATTTACTTGGTGCCAGACACACATGTAGCTGAACACATTAAGCACACATGCAAGGAGGCGCTTCAGCCCTTCGTCTCTCAGGCCCCTGTTACTACTTTCTGAGCCCCTCAAGAGGCGCGCAGGTGGCCAGGCTGCTCCTGGCACTTTGGTTGACCGGCCAGCAGTTCTGTGCTAGAGATGTTCGGACCATCAGCAGGCCTTGGGCTGTCCAGGCGGTATCTGGGGGTAATGCTCTTGTTGGTGTGCGAGTGCCCGAGTTGAAAGGGTTAAGGACAGACTGGAGTCTTGACTCACCCTGTGCTGTCTCTGATCCCTCTGTGTACCTCTTTAAAATGTGATACCAGCTTGCAATTCAGATGTTAAAACTAGTTCAAGGTGTGGGGTGGTTGGGTGTTGGGGCCATTATTGGCTGTGCTCAGGGCCCACCTCCTGACAGACTCCGGGGACCATATGGGGTGCTGGGGATCGAACCGGGTCTGCTGTGTGTAAGGCAAGGACCTCACCTGCTCCACCATTTTAGCAAATGTGGTAATCTATCCCTGTGTTCCCTAAAGTTTAATGATTCTCTTTGAAACACAATCCATTTGATGACCATTGAGTATTTTTTAATTAGTTGAATCACAGTGAGATACACAGTTGCAGAGTTGTTCATAATTTGATTTGTCATGTAATGTTTCAGCACCCATCCTTTCACCTGTGCGGTGCCCACCACCAGTGTCCCCAGCCCCCAGGCTGCTGCGGTGGCAGCTCACGCTCACTCTCTTCCCCTCTCACCCCCACCTCCCTCTCTCTCTCTCCCTGTTCCTCTCTCCCTGTCTCCTCTCCCTCTCCCTCTCCCCTCTCTCATTCCCTGTTCCTCTCTCCCTGTTCCTCTCCCTGTCTCCTTCTCTCCCTCTCCCTCTCCCCCTCTCTCACTCTCCCTGTTCCTCTCTCCCTGTTCCTCTCTCTGTCTTCTTCTCTCCCTCTCCCTCTCCCCCTCCCCCCCCCACGCCCCTTTTTGGGCATCAGATCATTGATGGTCTTACTTTAGCTGGGAAATAACAAATAAATTATTCATTATATTTAAACTTGATTCCAGGTCAGAGAGAGGCTCAGTGGGCTGAGCTCATTCATGCTTTCCATGCTAGAGACCTGCCAAGGTTTGAGCCCAGTCCACACTTTTTCTTTGGGTTTTGGGCTACACCCAGCGGTGCTCAGGGCTTACTTCTGGTTCTGCATTCAGGGATCACCCTTGATAGGCTTGAGGGAACATATGGTTGTGAGGGATTGAAAAGTTGGCCATGTGCAAGGGGAAATGCCTCACTCTGGCCCTTGAACACTGCAATTTCCCCTGACAAGGATGATCTTCCAAGAGTGGTCCCTGAGCACTGTTGGGCGTGTGCATGAGCCACTCAGAAGCTTACAGTGGGAAGGATGCCCTTTTACTTATTCTGGGCTCCAGACCTCTTCCCCACTCGCAGCGCCATGTCCTACCCTGTTCTTTGCCTTTGGGGTCTCACCCAGCGGTGCTCAGGGGTTGCACCGCTTGCAAGGCAAACACTCTACCTGCTGTACTGTCCCACCCCCAGATTTTTAAAAATATAATAGGTAAAATGTTTGTTCTCCGTTTACCTTGTACTGCCCTCAGTTTTTCACAAACATTCATGCTTCTGTTTCCTGACCTTGTGGAATTTTTTCCCTCTTATCCTTTAGTCTGTGTAACTTTTTTTTTTTTTTTGGCTTTTTTGGGTCACACCGGCGATGCTCAGGGGTTACTCCTGGCTCTGCACTCAGGAATTACTCCTGGCGGTGCTCGGGGGACCATATGGGATGCCAGGGATTGAACCCGGGTCAGCCGCGTGCAAGGCAAATGCCCTACCTGCTCTGCTAATGCCCTCCCCACTGTGCTATCGCTTTGGCCTCTGTGTAACTTTTTAGAAGTTAACAGTAGCAGATAACACTTGTTTTTATGAAGAAAACCTTTCTCAGATGATGCTCTTTAGTAACACAAATCTTCCATTTGACCTTTAGCGTTGAGCTAGGGGTGGAGCGATGCTTGCCTTGCACAGAGCCCACATAGGTTTGTCCCTGTCATTCCATATAACTCCTTGAGCATTGCCAGGCATGGCCTCAAAACAATAGCAGTGAAAGATTAATCTAGAAAATGCTTTCATTGTACTTGAGTATAGCACAGAAACAAAAGCATTTTCTAATTTGTCATTGTTTACTTTTTAGGTATTTTACGATTCTGTTGTTGTTTTGGGCCACACCTAGTAGTGCTCAGTGCTTACTCTGGCGGTGCCGGGGACTATATAATGTGCTGGGGATCAAATCTGGGTCGGACACATCTGACGCAAGAGCTTAAAACCCAGTTCAAGAAGGCTGTTAGCATGAAAAATTCATTTTATTCCAGTGGTAATACATTAGAATTCCGAACACTTTCAGCTTTAATGCTTTGCTGCCTACTAAAATAAAAAGGACAGCAATTTCTGTGCGATTTTTAATTTGAATGAATATATTCTGATTATTATCTCAGCATGCTAAATCTGTTCTGTGATAGAATATCAATTTTAGAAGCTTTTTTTTTTTGGTGCGTGCTAAAGCTTTGTTTCAGTATCCCCCACTCAAATGATCCGTCACTTCTTGCTTTCTTTGCAGGACTCTAGCAGCCTTGTTGCAGGAGAGAACACAGGGGCTTACTCTAGCCACACAGCTTGTGCTCATGCTGATGGAGAAGCAGCTATGGCTTTTAAAACCCCAGATCTGTAGAAATTTTGCCTTACAGTATGTTTGGCTATTTCCGTTGATCAGAGAGGGCTGGATTCTGCCTGGAGAGTCGCCGGGGTGCTACCCGCTGTATTATCTCTGCTGCCCACTCAGCTCTTAATACTCTAACTGCTAACTGCTTTTTCCACATAATGGCCAGAGTCGCGCCCCCTCTCTCTTTCTCTCTCTCTCTTCTCTCTCTCTGTCTCTCTCTCTTGCTCTCGCTCTCGCTCTTCTGGCTCTGCTCGGAGTGATCCATGACTGGCCTTCTAGGAACATACCTGGTCCTGGTGATTTAGACCAGGAGCTCAGCCATTAAGGCTGGTCTCCTGTATTCTCTCTGGTCTCAAGAGTTAGAGTTAAACTACAAATCTGGTCATGGTGGGCCAGAGCCACACAAGGATCTTTTCCCACTGCCGCTGTCTCTTTCAGACCTTGATGAATGTTCTCTTTGAGGTTTGGTGAGGACTGCCGAAGCGGCCCATCCAGTGGGCTAGTCCTGTCCACCGTGTTTTTTCTTTCGGTCAGTCATGACCAGTATATAAGCAGAACTTCTCTTCTCTTTGTTGCCATCATTGCACTCTAGTGGGGGAGAGGAGTGGCTGTCTTGGGGTCATGCCTGCACTGCTCACACCAGCTGTTCTGGGTTCTAAGTAGCCTGGTCGGAACCAGGGTTTTGCATGCAGAGCACAGTCCAGCCCTTTGAGCTGTCTCCTTGGCCCCTAAATGGAAACTTTTTCGGTGTGGGAAATCCCATCTGTAGGATTCCTAGTTTTATAACTACCCTCTCGCACAGAGCCTAGCAAATAAAAACAGTATTTATTGGACTTGAGTTAATTTCTGGTTGTGGCGTCACTTCTCACCTTAAGCATCACGTCTGTGGAGAAGAGACCCCATCCTTCCGTCCAGATTGCTTCCTCCAAAGGAAAAACTATTTTAGAGGTTACTTTTCCTTCCACCCCTGTATCCCTTTCTCTGTCACTCCAGCCTGTTTACAAAGTCAGCATTTATCACTGTTGGAGGTTTTGTGTTTATTTGTTCCTGACCTCGCTGGAATGTACACTGTGAGGACAGACACCAGATTTTATACTTTTTGCTTTGTTTTTTGGATGAAGATCAACATAATTTAACATCATGGCATAAAAGTCTCATGGCTGGTTCTCAGTTTGCAAAAATTGAGAGTTCCATTTACATAATAAAGAATGATTTAATTACTGTTACCAGAGACACTGAAACTAATGCAGTGGGGTCTCCCCACAGGGCACGTCCATGTCTGGCCTGTTGCAGTGTGGTCAGTGCTCAGGCTAAAAATAGCTGTCCACATAGCAGCTGGAGCACACAGCTTCCCTCACCCTGCACGTGGCACTGACAGTTAAGGAAATAAGCTGTTTCTGGAACCCTGTCACCCTCTTTATTTACAATCCAGCCACAGGGAATTGAGGACTCCGCAGCCTTCTCCCAGCTGTCTACCTACTTCATGTCAGGAAAATTCTGCTGTCACTGGTTAGACTTTCAGGAACCTGACATAGATGTAAAGAACGACTTTAATAGTAGAGGAGAACGAAGTGAGTAGTTGTGGGCGCCAGCCTGGAAGCCAGTGGTTGTGACAAACACGTGAACATGTTGAGTTGCGCTGCAGGTACTAAACTCCCCCTTCTGCTTACTTCGTCAGTCTGCTCTCTTCAGAGCCGCGGGCCTGTGTGTCTGTGTGCAGACCTAAGAATAACTTGAGTAACAGCTGTGGCTATGTTTAGCCCTGGCAGAGGGTCATCAGTTCACCTTCGGCAGTGAGCAGGGTTTGGAAAAGGCTGTTCCTGGCCCGAATAGTGGAGATTTCCCTTGCCCTCGTTGACTGGGTATAATGAGGATCCAGGCAGGACCTTGGAGACGGATGGTTTAAGCCGGAGTTCTCAGAGCCAGATCCTTCCCAGGGCAGACTTGTCCTGGGTTTTGTGTTGTTTTTGTCCTTGGGGCCAAGCCTGTGGCGCTGTGGGGAGGGCCGTGGTGCTGGGGAGTCAGGTGGTGCTGGAGTGCGCCAGCCTCGGCGTGCAAAGCACCTCTCCAGCTCGGCAGCCGAGTACGAAAATGTAAGAAATAGGAAATGCAGACATAAAAAGAAGCCTCAAAAGCTTTTAAAAACTGGGGTCGGGGCTGGAGCGATTGTCCAGCGGGTCGGGCGTTTGCCTTGCACACTGCTGACCCGGGTTCGATCCCTGGCATCCCAATGGTCCCCGAGCACCGCCAGGAGTAATTCCTGAGCTGAGCACAGAGCCAGGAGTAACCCCTAAGCATCGCCGGGTATGACCCAAAAAGCAAAAAACAGACAGACAGATAAATAAAATAAAAACTGGGGCCGGAGCCATAGCACAGCGGGTAGGGTGCTTGCCTTGCACGCGACCCACCGGGTTCAATCCCCGGCATCCCATGTGGTCCCCTTAGCTCCGCCAGGAGTAATACCTGAGCAAAGAGCCAGGAGTAACCTCTGATGTTACTCCTTTTTTGGGTGTGACCCAAAAAAGAAAAAAAAATAAAAGCTTTTAAAAACTTCCCAGGAGAGCGTATTAAGCAACATAGGGGCTAGAGAACTAGTACAGTGGGTTTGATCCTGGGCCCCTCACATGATTCCCCGGGCTTGCCAGCAGGGACCCCTGAGCATGTCCGGTGTGGCCCCTCGCAAAAAGAAAACCAAAGAACTAGTTAATTAGATGTGATTGAGCCTTCGCACACAGGAAGAAATAGGCATTGTGTGTTAGATTTTGAAAGATGGTGAGACGGTGTGGGAAGGTGTCTCAGAATTGGAACGGACTTTTGCCCTGTGGAGTCTGGTTTTGATCCCCCTGGCCCCACATGGTCCCTGAAAGTGTCCTGTGAGCACTGAGTTGGATGTAGCTCCTGAATACCACAGTACAAGGCTCTAACCCGCCCCCCAAGAGGATAGTGGAAATAGTATGACATGGGCAGAACAAACAACTGATCATGTGATGGCTGTCTTGAATGTCAGTATGTGTTCTGGCGTTCCTGAACCCAGTTTCCGTGTGTGTGTGCGTGCATGTGCGTGTGTTTACACTAGCAGGCAGTACTGGCCGCCAGCACAGATGCCTTCAGTTTGGCCTTGCTGCCTGGGGACGGAAGTGGGTCGTGCGTTGAGTGCTTGGTCCCCCAGCAGCGCAGCCCGTCGCCAGCCTGACTCTCACCCGTGCTGCTCACCCTTGGGCCACACTATGGTGTTTCCTGTGACTTTCCGATGTTGCTGCTCGCCTCAAGCTCAGGTTAGTGCCGCCTGTGCTTATGGGCAGGTACCTACTTCAGACGCTCTCACTTCCTCTTCCTGAGGTTTGGTGAGTTTTCTAGAATAGCCAGAGAGCTCAGGAAACCCACTTACTCATTAGATCCCCCAGTTTATTACGAGGGATCTAAGTTGGGGACAACCTGACGGAAGAGGTGAAAAGGTGCTTCGCTTCATGCCTCACCCCGCAGATCTCCATGTTCGCCAACCTGGAAGTGCTCGGGAAGCCCACAGAGTTCCCTGAGCACCATCGGGTGTGGGCCAGTCCCTCCCCACATTAAGGTTCTTTGGGAAGATTATTTTTGGTAAGTATATATACGATTACTCGAGGAAAAAAATTAGGGACCAATCCCAGCTGTGACCAGGTGTGGGCAAAAGGGCCATGCAGTGCTGAGAACTGATCCCCAGTCCTTGAATAAGGCCCGTGTATGGGAAGACTAGAATACCTGAAACAACTCTGGAAGAGAAATCTCTGTTTTGGGAGTGGGCTGGGCCGTTCCTGGTGTGCTGGGGCATTGAACCTGGGTCAGCTGAATGTGAGACCCACGCTTTACCTGCTATACTCTCTCGAACCCCCCCACTTACTTCTTTATGTTTGGCTTTTGGGGTCACAATTGGCAATGCTCAGCGATTACTCCTGGCTCTGCCCTCAGGAATTATTCCTGGCAGTGCTCGGGAACTATATGGTTGTTGGGGATCAAACCCGGGTTGGCCATATGTAAGCAAACAACATCCGAAGCTGCTGTACTATCTGTACCGGGGACCCCCTCCCCCCAATCTCCCACTTGCTTTTAAGACTTAATTTAGCTACAGTAATCAGAATTGTGTGGTACTAGAGGAATTAGACCCTAGGTCATTAGACTAGAAGCAAGATCCCCAGAAAAGGTGCCGAAAGGTATCTAGGGTAAGGCACAAACTTGTTTGCGTGTGGTCTGCTCCAGTCATACATAAAGGGGCCCTTAAGCACTGCCAGGTACGGCCCCAAACCAAGAAACATACAAAAACAGAAATAAATCCTGTCTGCTGGTTTTCGATAGAGAGGCAGAAGCAGTTCAATAAAGAAAAGATCTTTTTCCGCATTTTCAGCAAATGGCTCCTAAGCACCAGATACCCGTATACAGAACCTTTGACATAAAACTCAGTTTTCTAAAATTCAAAGTAGATCATCAATTTCAGTTAGAATGTAAGCTTTTTTTTTTTTTTTTTGCTTTTTTTGGGTCACACCGGCGATGCTCAGGGGTTACTCCTGGCTCTGTGCTCAGAAATTACTCCTGGCGGTGCTCGGGGACCATATGGGATGCCGGGATTGAACCCGGGCCGGCATAGGCCGGCCACGTGCAAGGCAAACGCCCTACCCGCTGGGCTATCTCTCCGGCCCCTAGAACGTAAGCTTTTAAGATTTGTAGAGGAAAAGATGAGAAAAGTTTGGACTTACACCAAAATGATTATTCGTACAAGATCTTTTTTTTTTAAATCAATGACTTGAATTTCAGCAAAGTCAAATTTTTTGGTTTTGTTTTGGGGTCACTCCCAGACCTGCATAGAGGCTGTCCCCCATCTTGGTGCTTGGTCACTCCTAGCAGTGCTGGCGGTGGAAACCAGACCTGAATGCAAACATGTGCTCCAGCCTATCACAGTAGCTCAGCCTTGGGGTTGGGTGCGTAGGCCAGGCCCGGCAGTGCTCTGGGCATACTTGTGCCCTTGCTCAGGGTTCGCTCCTGGAGGGCTCCGAGGACCACATGGGTTGCTGGGATCAAACCTGTGTCGGCTGCACATAAAGCAAAGCCCTACCTGCTGATCCATCTCTTCAGCCCCCAAATTAGATACACTTCTCCCCAAGATCCTGTGAAGAGAATAAAACTTTGAAAAAATAATTGTAAGCCAACCCCAGTGCCTAAGGTGGAGTGGGATTTGGGCAGCGTTGGGGGGTGGAGGTGGGGGAGAGCGGTGGCCGGGAGACGGAGAGGGAGTGGGGAAGGATGTGAGAGTCACTGGTAGCTAGAAGGCGCACTGGTGAAGGGATGGGTCTTGGAACACTGTTTGACTGAAACCCAATCGTGAGCAACTCTGGGACTGTGAATCTCATGGGGGAGGAATTTGCAAGCCACATATCTGGGGGTGGGGTGGGGAAGCGAGTAAAACTCAGGCCGGAGTGATGGTATAGTGGTAGGCCGTTTGCCTTGCATGCCTCCAGCCCAGGTTCAATCCCTGGCATTCCGCATGGTCTCCCAAGCACCGCCAGGGAGTAACTCCTGAGCATTGCCAGGTGCGTGGCCCAAAAAGCGAATAAATGAATGAATGAGCGAGCGAATGAACAAACAAATAATATATAAATTAATAAGTGAATGAAGGAAGCGGCGGCGGCGAGCAAGCGGCCAGCTCAACAGATGAAACCAGAAAAGCAGCCAGACTGCAACATGGGGCCCCAGGGCTGGCTCGAGGCCTTGAGTCCATCCACATGTGCTGAATGCGGTTCCGCAACTCTGCAATCTGGGGTCCCTGTGACTAGATGCTGGGGACTCTGCAGGAGGAAGTCTCCGGTGAGCACTGCAACCCGAATGTCTGTGGGGGCTGTAACCAGGTGTACGACCAGAGGTGGCAAGCATGTCAGCCGTTTCCGTGAGCACCGCCCCACATCACAGCAGCAACAAAAGGAAGTAATGGCGACCAGGCACGGACACGTGGAAAAGGTTTATCATTAGCACGTTGAAATTGTCAGCTCTTGTCACTGATGCCCTTTCTGAACAGAACAAAAATGTCGCCAAGTAGTCGTTGCAGGGGCGCATAAAACTGGGGCTCATGCATTGCTGTTGGGAGTATAACATGGTTCAGCCCCTCTGGAAGAGTTGAGCCATTACATACATGTACCTTGAAGCCACGTGCGTGGCTCAGGAGCTGCAGAGCCACGCGCCTTGTAGCACGTCCTGCGCTTTAATCCTGGCGCTGTCCCTGCCCCCAGCACTCAGCCCGGAATCCTAGGCCTAAGCACCAGTGCTAAATTTATGGGGCCCAACCCTTCCCCCAAATAAAGAAAGCGAAAACTTTAAGACAAGGTTCAGCAGTACTATTCTGGGTGTGCGTCCCATAGCAGTGAAGTTGAGCATTCACACATCATTCTATGCATACGCAAAGCACAATGAATTGTAGTATCAAAAAAGCTCCAGTTCCTTCCACGGGTGCGTGATTAAGCGTACAACATGCAACCACAGCACAAAGTGCTGCTCTGCAGGAAGTAGAGTTGCGGCATTTCATGCCGCAGTGTGAGTGCATCTTCCGGGCATCATGTTGAATACACATTGCTTTAAGGTGTCTTAAGGGTTGCATACAGGGCCAGAGCCGGGGTACTGTCCCTGCGCAGGGGCTACCTGGGTCTGAGTACTGGCATCACATGATCCCTTGAGCACCTCCCGAGTCAGCCGTGAGCACTGCTGGGTGTAGCTCCCTCCCACCAAGAAACAAAAGAGCTTGCACACTGCATGATTAATTCATAGAACATTCTGGACATAGGAAAATTACAGAAATAGGGAAAAAAGGTTACCAACCAGGGCTTAGGGACCCTAGGAGATGGAGTATGGGAAACAGTCTTCGTCGTCTTTGGTGTCTGTGCTAACTACACAGACATACCAGGCGAGAGACATACAGATTCTAAGGTCTATAGATTGTAACCGTGTAAATGTCCAGGTTTTGCGTTTTCCCTCCTCTTCCTGTTTTTCTGTTATTTTGATGACCAATGGCTGCATGCTTCGTTGGAGTGCACCGAGCTCGCAAAACTGCAGTGGCGAAGGCGTCTCAGCTGTGAGTGCCTGGCACCACACTCGGTCTGTCTGTCCGCTGAGCTCATCCTGGGTCCAGCGTAGTGTTTGGGTCCTACCCGAAATGTTCAGGGGGTTACTGCTGGCTCTGCGCCCAGAAATTACTCCTGGCAGTGCTCAGGGCACCTTATGGGATGCTGGGGATTGAACTAGTTCAGCTGCATGCAAGGCAAACACCTTGCTCACTGGTGGTATTGTTCTTGCCCCATAGTTTTAAAGTTACTCCAAGAGTTTTACATATTCTTCCAGCTTCTCACGCAGTATAGGTAACTCATTAATTTCCTTTGACTAAAATATTTAGTGTAGGGGCCGGAGCTATAGTGCACCGGATAGGGCATTTGCCTTGCACGTGGCCGCCTGTGCCAGCCCGGGTTCAATCCCGGCATCCCATATGGTCCCCTGAGCATCGCCGGGTGTGACCCAAAAAAGAATATTTAGTGTACATACAGGAATAACCGTAATTGTTTGCCATTTGAAAATTAAGGAGCAGTGATTCTGTTTTTTAACCTGTTCTTCTTACCAGTTGTTTTCCTGTTTGACCTTTCATCCAAGAAAGTACTAAACTTCGGGGCTGGAGCGATAGCACAGTGGGTAGGGCGTTTGCCTTGCACTGAGCACTGCTGGGTATTGTCTCCCCCTCCCCCATAAAGAAAGTACTAAACTCTGACCATTGACTATAAATCTTGGCTATTGATTGCAGGGATACGGCGGGCCAGGAGGCGATTTCACACTATCACAACCTCCTACTACCGAGGAGCAATGGGTATTATGCTAGTGTATGATATCACCAATGGGAAAAGCTTGAAAACATCAGCAAGTGGCTTAGAAACATAGATGAGGTAAGTTGTGAGTTGACATTTTATATACCTTTTATACATAGATCATCTAGCATTACAGGAAGAGTGATTCATCTACATGGAGAAATTGTGCAGTGATGTCCCATCGGCAACAGGCAGCCCTCCCCTCCGTGCTGTCCGCTGGTGTGCTGTCTGGTCCTGATTGGGACTCAACCTTGGAGCCACGCTTCACAGGTTTAAGGTCTCCGAGGAACCCACCTTTGTTTTAAATGGAGGTCCTGACTCGCCAGAACACTGGTTTCTGTTTCCGACCTGGCTACAAATCTAGGTTCCCGTGACCTTTACAGGTCAAGTGTTCATTAGAGGGGCCAGGGCGATAGCACAGTGGGTAGGGCGTTTGCCTTGCACGCGGCCGACCAGGGTTTGATCCCGGCATCCCATATACCTGAGCATTGCCGGGTGTGACCCAAAAAGCCAAAAAAAAAAAAAAAAAAAAAAAGTGTTCGTTAGAGTGACTCAGAAAAGCACTGTATGTAAAATTTTGCAGGGTTGTGATAGTCATTCAGTCGTAAAGTACTTGATTTACATGTTGCGAGGCCTTCGGTTGATCCTTGGCACCATCACAGAATATGTTGTGTATCGGAACCATAGTTCAGAGGAGTGGGGCGATAAGTGCAGCGGGCGGCATTTGTGTCGCACACAACCAACCTGGGTTCTATCCCTGCATCCCTTAGGGCCCAAGTCCCACAAGGAGCAACCCCTGAGCACCACCTGGGGTGGCCCCAAAACAAAAGGAGCAACCCCTGAGCACCACCTGGTGTGGCTCCGAAACAAAGGAGCAACCCCTGAGCACCACCTGGTGTGGCCCCGAAACAAAGGCTCCTTTACCCCCAAAAAAAACACCCCAAAAACTTTAATTCGGATCAGCTTAGTGAAAGAGATACTCAGGACTGAAGCTTAGCCCTCCAGCACCTGTATGTATTCTTGGGATAGGTTCTGGGCTGTAGCCGCCGTGTCAGCTAGGCAGTTGTCTAAATGACTGCGCTCTGCTGATCGGACTTACTCTGGAACCCCCTTTTCCAGGGTGGAGAGCTGACAGCGTCCCCACCTTCTGACTCTGTGTGTGGCTAGCCCCTCTGCCAAGGCGCTCATTAGTGTAAGCGAGGTAGGTAGGGAAGGGCCTGTCCAAACACGCATCTGTCAGATTTGAAGGATGGAGCCGAGCGAGAGTATGGCAGTAAGCTGACCTGCTTGTCCTGCATGCAGCCTGTTTCAGTGCCCAGCACCCGTATGCTTCTCAAGTCCACCAGGAGTAGTCCCTGAACCGAGAACCCGTTAGCCCTGCACACTGCTGGGGTGGCCCCAGAACAAAAGAGAAAAGAAATTTGAGAGAGCTTGCGCCAGGAATAGAAACTAAAACCAAATTTTTGTATTGTGGTGCCAAGAACTGACTCCAGGGCCTTAAATGTGCCAGACTCGTGTGCGTGCCCAGGACACTAATGCACCCATCACTGGCCCCAGCTAGGCCGTTTTATTGACACCTAATCTAGTAGAATGCCACGTTCCCAGCATGAACCAAGATACATAACAGCGAGCCATTAAAAAGATGATGTTCTGACAGAAGGCAGTTGCTCCTCATTTTCACTCTGTTGTGGAAATTTGAACTTTGAACTGAATGTCAGGAAGCTGAATTGATTCAGAAACTTGACAGAGGATTATGTGCTATGATAGGAGAAATTTCCTTAGGAATGCAAGAGTGGTTGAATATAAAAAATGGTCTTATGCTAATTCATTAAAGACTAAAACCAGATAGACAGGGTAAAATGTCCGTAGCCTGTTCAAGGGCAGCTGTGATCACAGCCAATTATCAGTACCTGTCCCTAAGATAAAAAAACATGACAAGGGTTCCTGATCTCACCATTGGTGTTTGCTTTTTGGGTCACACCCAGCGATGCTCTGGGGTTACTCCTGCCTCTGCATTCGGGAATTACTCATGGTGGTGCTATTATATGGGGTGCCGGGGATCAAACCCGGGTTGGCTATGTACAGAGCAAATGTCCTACCCTCGGGACTATCCCTCCGGCCCCCTGGCCATTGGTGTTTAACAGTGTCCTGGACGTTCTAAATTATGCCAGGGGGGAAATCAAGGGCAGTCCCAGATTGTGTAGGAAAAGCACCTAGAAAATTGTAAGGAATTCCCATGCACAAGCCTCCCCACCCCAGCCCAGATAATGGCAGTTGTGCTCCAGTGTGCTGCATACTGAAGAGTTCAGAAAGGAAGCGCAGAGTGGACGTCCAAGGGCGAGGTAGAACAATGGAGAGATGATGCATCAAAAGCACTGGAGGGGGCCGGAGCGATAGGACAGACTCAGGTTCGATCCCGGCATCCCATATGGTCCCCCAAGCACCACCAGGAGTAAGTCCTGAGTGCAGAGCTAGGAGTAACCCCTGAGCATTGCTGGGTGTGACCCAAAAAGCAAAACAACAACAACAACAGTGGTGGAATGGGTGGACTGTATATGGGAGCTCGTGCTCAGACCCCAGAACCATTCGTTTCCCTTAGACTGTTCCCTTGCACTTTCTGGAATGGCAGCTCTGCACCTGCCCCCCAACCCCCAAACAAAGAGAGTTCTAGGGCTGGGGCATTTATTGTTCGGCTGTAGGGCCAGAGAGATGGCACGGTGAGTGCAGTGCTTGCCTTGCCTGCAGCTGATTGCGCTCAATTCCGGGCACCCATATGGTCCTAAGCCCCACCAGAAGTGATCCTGAGGGGCAGGGCGTTTGCCTTCCACGTCACCCACCAGGGTTCAATCCCGGCATCCCATATGGTCCCCAGGCACCGCTGGGAGTACTTCCTGAGTGAGGAGCCAGGAGTAACCCCTGGCGTCGCCGGGTGTGACCCAAAAAAGCAAAAAAAAAAAAAAAAAAAAAGATTTGAAATAAAGTATGGGGGCCAGAGCGATAGTCCAGCGGGTAGGGCACACGGCCGGCCTGTGCCATCCCAGGTTCGATCCCCGGCATCCCATATGGTCCCCGAGCACCGCCAGGAGTAATTCCTGAGTGCAGAGCCAGGAGAAACCCCTGAGCATTGCGGGTGTGACCCAAAAAGGCAAAAAAAAGAAATAAAGTGTGTTTTAACTTGTGGGGTGAGGGGGAGTTTCCCAAGCCCCCCCAGATAATAAACAGGATATAAAATCGTGATCCAGCTTGGATTTAGATTATGCCTAAGAAATCCAGACTTTTGCTCAGATCATTCTCTTCTGAGGAAAAGTCATTTTTAGAGAATGAGGCCATAATCCATTGTGCGTGCATACAATTAAGTTCTGTTTCATTTCAGCATGCCAATGAAGATGTGGAAAGAATGTTACTAGGAAACAAGTGCGATATGGACGATAAAAGAGTCGTGCCTAAAGGAAAGGGAGAACAGGTAAACATCTGGAGGAAATGGGGCTTCTTTTTGTTGCACTACCACAGAAGTGGTAGAGGGCGTGCTGAGCAATTCACATCACTTTAAATTGCTAGTGGAAACCATAGTTTGTTAAGGGACATTTTCAGTGCATATCCAGTCAGTAGGAGAAAATCAAATCTGTTGCTATATACAAAGAGGGAAAAGCATGAATCAGTGATTGGCACTTTGTTAAGACAAATAAATATATTTATTAAATAGTCTATAGTTTGATAGCTTTTACCTGAGGCAAGTGAGAGTTAGATCGACGAGATTAGATAGTCCTAGAGTAACACTGAGCTACGTATGTATGTATGCATGTATTTGTTCATTTGCTCATTCGTTTATTTTTTTGCTTTTTTGGTTGTACCCGGCAATGCTCAGGGGTTACTCCTGGCTCTGCACTCAGGAATTACTTCTGGCAGTGCTCGGGGGACCATATGGGATGCCGGGAATTGAACCGGGTTGCCCACGTGCAAGACCAAATGCCCTACCCACTGTGCTGTTACTCCAGCCCCAACATTGAGGTTTTTCCAAAGTTTTCTTCAAGAACAAAGTAACTCAGAATATCAGAAGTTAATGCTCAGAATTTGAGGATGCTTTTATTTTTGAAAGATCCTGACCAGGGACACGGGTGATAGTTCAGTGGGTAGGCCGTTTGTCTTGCATGCAGCCAACCTGGGTTCGATTCCCAGCATCCCATATGGTCATGGTCCCCCAAGCATTGCCAGAAGTAGTTCTTGAGTGCAGAACCAGAAATAAACCCTGAGCATCGCTGGGTGTGACCCAAAAAGAAAAAAAAAAGAAAGAAAAGAAAAAGAAAGATCGATCCTGACCATTAGAAGCTTAACCAATTAAAATAATGTTTGTTTTATATGACATAGTTTAGAATGCTGCCATAAGAATAATATTAAAATATTTTCTCAGAAAATATTAGTCATCAGTTGGCAATCGGCTATTATATATAACTTTGTGTTTTCTCTCGTAGATTGCAAGGGAGCATGGGATTAGATTTTTTGAGACGAGTGCAAAAGCAAATATAAACATCGAAAAGGCGTTCCTCACATTAGCCGAAGATATCCTCCGAAAGGTATGTCCCGTTTTGACACTGACTGACTCACAGTTGAAACAGCTTTTTTCAGAACCACTGGTTTTATATGCAGTAATTGAATTTGTGATGTTGCTAGATCAGTTTGAATTGGGTTTTTAAAGATTGAGTACTTGAGCTTATAAAAGTTTCCCCATTATCAAAATTACCACATATCTAATATTGATCCTCCAAAATGAAGTAAGGAACTTGCCGGGGTTGGTGTAGAACCACCCGGAAGTGTCTAGAATCTAGTCAGTAGTTACAGTATTAGGAACACACACGCAACGCTCCCCCTCCCCCCATTGGTTTCCTAGCCCATTTACAGTGTTTCCTTACGTCCTTGGTGCTGAGTGTTTTCAGTCTATGTGTAGACTCATATTTCCTTTGTGAGTTCCATAGAATTGTTTTGTCTTTCTTGTTTTTTGCGTTTTGGGCTACATTGGGCTACGCTCAGGACTGACTTAGAGCTCTGTGCTCAGGGACCAAATCTGGGTTGGCCTTGTCTCGGTCAAGTACCTGCTTTGCTTGTTCTCTGGCCCACACACAGATGGATGTGTATGTAGTTGGAAAGACTGTTCATGTCGTCACTGCCGCTGAGTCATCTTGCCTCAGTATAGTCATGTCTCAGACATCCCATTAGAAGACATGGACAAATTATTATGCTGAATAAATGGACCCAGGCCATTCCCGGATCTCATTTTGCCAGTCATTCCGACTTGAGGAAGTAACTAATGCTGAAGATGTGATTTTAGGGAATGCATCTGTTTTGTTTTGTTTTCACCCCTGGCTGTACTTAGGGTTTACGCCTGGTTCTGCACCCAAGGATTGAGCCTGAGCAGCCATGCGTGAGGGCAAGTGCCCTGACACTAGGTTTCTGACCCCTCGTGGAATGAATTGCAAAAGGCAGGTTAGTTTCTGGGTTTCATTTGTGAATCCCAAACCATTCAGTTTCTGCAAAATAAGAGTTGAGTTGCGGGGCGGAGCGATAGCCCAGCAGGTAGGGCTTTTCCTTGCACATGGCCGGCCCATGCTGGCCTGGGTTCGATTCCGGCATCCCATATGGTCCCCGAGCACCGCCAGGAGTGATTCCTGAGTGCAGAGCCAGGAGAAACCCCTGAGCGTCGCCGGGTGTGACCCAAAAAACAAACAAACAAACAAACAAACAAACAAATAAAAAGTTGAGTTGAGTTTCTCCATCTCTGCCAACATCTTGCATGTCTTGGTTTGGGAATTGCTGCTTTGCTGTGAGAATCCATGTCAGATTGCATCACTGTTCAGAGAATACAAGTCGTAGGACTGGAGAGATGCTCCAGAGATTAAGGCACTTGCCTTCATGCAGCCAGCCCGGGTTCAATGCGCACATCCCGTATGGGCCCCAGAACCATGCCAGCAGCGATCCCTGAGCACGAAGATCAGCTCTGAGCCAGGTATCCCTTCAAACTTGCAGTGTTTAAAAGTACAATGAGGGGCCGGGTGATAGCCCAGCGGGTAGGGCGTTTGCCTTGCATGCGGCCGGCCTGTGCCGGCCGGGTTCGATCCCCGGCATCCCATATGGTCGCCCGAGCACCGCCAGGAGTAATTCCTGAGTGCAGAGCCAGGAGTAACCCCTGAGCATTGCCGGGTGTGACCCAAAAAGCAAAAAAAAAAAAAAAATAAAGTACAATGAGATGGGGCGGAGCGATAGCCCAGCGGGTAGGGCGTTTGCCTTGCACGCAGCCAGCCTGTGCTGGCCCGGGTTCGATCCCGGCATCCCATATGGTCCCCGAGCACCGCCAGGAGTAATTCCTGAGTGCAGAGCCAGGAAAAACCCCTGAGCATCGCCGGGTGTGACCCAAAAAGCAAAAAATAAATAAATAGATAAATAAATAAAAAGTACAATGAGAGGAATTCCCTAAGGTGTTAGGAAAGTTGGTGAATTCATAAGCTCAAGTAGAAACTATCTCAGTGTGAGATATACAAGTTTCTTCTAAACTTGGACAATACTCATTTGTGTAGTGTTTTGAGATGTTCCTCTTGGGCTACTTTGCGGGCGTAAATTCCCAGGTATGTCCTAGCTTTCCCAGGTATGCCTGTTTTCAACCTAGCAGGCATGGTACGACTCCCGTTTCATCTGCATGGGGTGAAGGTGGTTCTGTGCTTCTCAAGGGGTGAAATCAGAGGAAAGAGCCGAGAGCACTGCTGTGTTTGTGGCCCGCCTGGCAGCTGGTGCCACAGGCCCCCGGCGCCTTGGGTGTGTTCCGCCGCCTCAGCACCACTGCAGGGCCCACAGTGCTGAGATTGATGGGCGCGATGGACCCTCACCTACCAAAACACAAGTGATTCATGATGGTAGAAATGATTGCACTGGAGGCAACCATCACACTTGATCCCTGGCTCCATGTGGATCCCAAAACTGCTGGGAGTAGCCTCAGGCACCACCGGTGTGGCCCATCTGAGAAGGGACAGGGGGAGCCTGCTGGGCCCTGCATTCCGCGTCGCAGCCTGATGCTGTCACGGGCTAGACTCAGGGTCCTTGAGGCACGTCAGGCTTGGTCACGTGGGTGCGCGTAGGATCCCTAAAGGCCGCCCTGCTCCCGATGCCTCCGGCTTAGGCTCCCTATATTCTTATTTTGAAAGAATCTGTAGGGCCAGGAGAGGGAGCTCAGAGGTAAAGTGCCTGTTTTGCAAGTGAGACTCCTGGCTTCTGTCCTCCACCTCATTGTCCCCTGTGTAATGTCCGTGTGCCCCTCCCCGGCAAATGGGTGACTTGGTTATGATCATACCCTGAAGAAGATGAAGTCTCATAAAATCACCTCAGCGTCGATCCTTTCACACTTGCTGGATTTATGCCCTGGTTTTTGTGCGGTGGTGGTCCCGCCTCGCCGTTCTCCGAGCTGCCGTGACTGGGTGCTCCAGACCCTGCATGCTGGGCTTACACCTGGAGCTCCTGCTCCTCTCCGGCCGGCTCCTCCCTCGGAGTCATGCTTTCAGTAACATTCCAGTGTCTGCGAGGATGTTTTAATGGATACTGGCTTCCCCCCATATCCATTTAAAAATAGTTCTTATGGGGGCCTGAGAGATAGTTCAGCGAGTAAAGGTGTTTGCCGTGCATGCAGCTGACCTGGGTTCCGCCCCAGAATCCCGTATGGTCTCCCGAGCACTGCCAGGAGTGATCCCTGACTGCAGAGCCAGGGGTGACCGTGAGTGTTCCTGGGTGCAGCCCCCAAAACAAAAAAAAAATAATTCTTATTGTGTGTTTGTGGTACCAGGGATGGAACCAGGCCTTATACTGCAGCATGCGCCACTCCCCTGTACCACAGCTCACCCGCTACTCCTCTGTGGGAGTGTGGTTTGATGTTTGGCTACACCCGGCAGTGCTCAAGCTTTGCTCCCTTTAGCGCTGGGGTCCTCCAGGGCGCACAGCCAGGCTCAGGCCCCACCTGCCCTCTCTAACAGTAGCTCCACGATTTTGCATCCTGAGCCACTCCTGGGCCCTTTTTCCTTTTTAGGGGTCATACCCAGCGATGCTTAAGGGTTCCTCCCTGGCTCTGACTCTGCACTCAGGAATTACTCCTGGCAGTGCTTGGGGACAGTATGGGATCCAAGGATTGAGCCAGGTCGGCCGCATGCAAGGCAGACGCCCTCCCTGCTGCGCTGTCACTCTGCCCACCCCCATTTCCTCTTCTTGACCTTAATAAGGTGCACATCTGCGGTGCTCAGAGGCTGCTGCCCACAGGCTGCGGGATTCAGCCTGGACCTCCCACACTCGGTCCTTTGAACTTTCTCCCTGGCCCAGTATTGCGCACCCCCCACACACACACACACACACACACACGCACGAGGTGCGGTCTTCTAAAATCTATAGTGATTCGAGCGTTAGTCCAATGAGGCGACCAAAAGGAAAGGGCTCTTTCACGTCTCTGAAGTTGGCCACGACCCACCTTTGTTTCCATACCTGTGCTTGATCAAACACTCCTTTACGTCAGAGACCAGTGCTCAGGGAGGGGAATGGCCTGCCTGCACTGAGAATGGGCTGCAGAGAAGCTTTCAGGAAAGGGGCTGCGGGAGGCCCCGGAGCCAGCGAAGGGATGGTCACTGCCTCCCGCTCTCGCTGCCCAGGGCCGAGGACCGGCCTCTGCCGGGCCGCGTTCCAAGCTGTTTGCGTGGCGTCTTCGCGATCAAGGTGCTGTTTCTCACAGGCTGCTCTCCCTTGTGTTTACAGACCCCTGTAAAAGAGCCCAACAGTGAGAATGTAGATATCAGCAGCGGAGGCGGAGTGACGGGCTGGAAGAGCAAGTGTTGCTGAGCTCCGTTCCTGCGGCGCGGCCTCCACCCCGTTCTCTTCTTGCTGCAAAATAAACCGCTCTGACCATTTTAACTCTAAACAGATATTTTTGTTCCTCATCTGAACTATCCAGTCCACCTTTTATTTGTTCATCTGTGACTGCTTGCTGACGTTATAATTTTCTCCAAACGACAACAACACAAAAAAAAAAATGTAAAAGAAAAAAAATCATGTTCGTGACTTCCTTTTTTAAATGTACCTGCTCAGCTCACCTGCTGCGTTTCGGTTGTATTAGAGTCCAGTTCTCATCGGCACTAAGACCTATAGCAGTCATTTCAACTCTAGCCCGCAAATGTATCAGAATAAAAGTTAGAATTAACCATTTTATTTTGTACAACAGTGGACTTTTCTGTCATGGATAATGTGCTTGAGTCCCTATAATCTGTAGACATGTGATAGCAAAAGAAACAGAAGCCAGGAAAACACTCATTTTCGCCTTGAATATGTAAATGGGGTTAATTTGTCCTGTGCCTTATGTGGAAAGGAACTTTCGGTTTTCCCTTTTATTTGTTTCGGTGGGAGCATGTGCAGGAGACATTCACCCAGTCATAACCCATTAAGACGTGTGTGGTGTGCTTGGCTGTAATTTTCAAAGTAGCTCGTCGAGGACAAAGGGTCACGCAGAAATGATCGCTTCGCTGTGCTGAGTCTTATTTTTAAGTGGCCTTGATATTTCGGAGTATCCTGCCGCCAGTTCTCCTCATTGGCCACTTCTCCCTGCGTCCTGTCCTCTGCATGCTGCTTCGTTTGCCTCTTCCTCCTCCCCGACCACCCAGCATTGAGTTATTTAAACATGGAAAGGGGCAGGGTAGGTTTGGCGCATGTAGCACAGAGCCCTGCTCTGACCCGCTGAGCCGACGGAAAGCTGGAGGGTAATCTCCGGTCAGGTGTCAGCTAGTGCATCTGCCCGGCATTTTCTCTCGCCTTGCCCAGGTTTCTTCCTTTGCTGATTCCTCATGTTCAGTCTCTCCCCTCTCTGTCTGCCCATTGAGTTGACGAAATGGAAGCGCTAATTGCATGCACTCGTGTTTGGAGGGTGTTGTGTTTGTCTTTCTCATTAGGTGTAGAGCTGGTCACTGTCCCGAATTAAGCCTCTTGGCGGACATTCGAGTAGTCGCCGTGTGGAACTCCTCCAGCCGCTGGGTAGCCCGTCAAGGTGGTTTCACAGAGCAAGAAGGAGTATAGTTCATTCACGTGTTTGCCAAATGTGTTGAGATTTGGCCTTTGAAAAACACTTTTCAGTGTTAACGTCTTTACCTTAAGGATTAGAACTTCTTTAGAATGTTCATTTTAAGTCCGATCCTTATAGCCCTTTGGAAAACTTGCGTTGGCATGGATTTTGGAACAAGAACGACAAAAGGCTTGTTATGTACAGAGAAAATCTCCAGCTATCTCAGACCTTGGCCTTTTTCTCCACCTCTTTTTTTCCCCTTCAGTTTTGGTTCCTTGCTTGTCATTAGGCGGTCAGTTACACTCGCTCTGCTGCTTGCATCCTAACATGATACCTCTGTTGAAATCCTGGTGAATAGTGCGATTCACTTCAGCAGAGGCTGAGAAAGGACAGCAGCGTCCATTGAGAAGTCCTTCGGAGCCGTGCTCAGCATTTTAATGACCTCTTGGCTCTCAGAAACAACTTGGGGACACATCTGCTATGAACGCCCGTGAATTTTTTCAGATCCTGCCCTAAGGCAAGTCTTCTGTGAGCTCAAGCCGTGGTGTTTCTTAGAGTGCTGCGTGCTCTCTCCTCTCACCTGACTTGATCATTGTTTACTGGTGAAAAGCAGCATTGCCAAATAATCCTAATTTCCCACTAAAAACAGTAAGTGATGCTTCTGGAAAGGTTTTGGTTTAAACCTACTGTTGTTAGATCTGGATGTGTTCGCTGAGTTCCCGTCTCTGGAATGTGGCTGTGCTCAATTTCTTTTCTTTTTTTTTACCCTCTAATCCTTATTCAATTCAGTGACTTAAGGTTTGAGAACTAAACACTGGGATTTTTTGGGTAACAGACTGACTGTTTTGTTTGCATAATTATAATCGGCATTGTACATAGAAAGGATATGGCTACCTTTTGTTAAATCTGCACTTTCTAAATATCAAAAAAAAAAAGGAAATGGAGTAAAAAATCAATTTTTGTATAACCTGTTTGAAACATGAGTTTTATTCGCTTAATCTTCGGGCTCTGCCCCTTTTTTCTGTAAGTCTCTTCGGATCCTGTGTAGAAGCTGTTCTCATTAGACACCAAACAGTTACTTACGCCCATTCTCTGGTACTGGCTACAGATTCGGTTTCATATTCTCTATTTCACAATTTAAATAAACTCAACTATTTCTAGATGGTCTACTTCTGTTCATATAAAAACTAAAATTAATTTCCAACTGTGTGGCTTGGTTTTCTTTTTATTTATGGAATAGAAAATGGAGGATAACTTCTAAAGATAAAGCAGATTGAATTGTCAGAGGGACCAAATGGAAGATACTCAACCTAGGGAAAAGCTGGAAAAACCACTCAAGAACTGTCTTTGGTTGGGGCTGGAGTGATAGCAGTGGGGAGGGTGCTTGCCTCGCATGCGGCCAGCCCAGGTTTTATCGCCGGCATCCCATATGGTCCCCCGAACTCCACCAGGAGTAATCCCTGAGAGTCGCTGGGTGTGACCCAAAAAAGCAAAAAAAAAAAAAAAAAAAAAGAAAGTCTTTGGTAAATTATATTTTAGAACCAGAATCTCGCCTGGGCTGTAATGCTCTCAGTGGGCCCAGTATATGCCGTGTGTGGAGGCCCAGGCTCAGCCCCCTCATCCCCGGTCACTCCTGGAAGTGACTCCTGAGAATCTTCAGGTGTCCCCCCCCCGCCCCCAATTAGATGCTGTCCAGAACCATTGTAGTGTCCAGAGCGAGACCGCAGTCCTACCGCAGTCCTAGTTGCTCCCCAGCCTACCAGAATGCTAGAACGTGCCACAGATCATTCATGGGCCTGGAAGCTGATCTTCCAGGGTGGGCCTGCAGTCATGGGAGGGCTCTTGTCCATCCAAGCCGAAGGACAGAGTTGCCTACGGTGTGCTCTTACAGAAGCTTTATGCGTGTGGAAAATACCTGACTTCCCGTTATGTCTGCTGCCTGAGGACGTCCGTAGGTTTGCTCGGACTGGAGTGGTGGGGACGCTTTCTGCATTGACACGCTTCCCACATGCTGTGTCGTAGCCTTGAGAGTGGTGTGAAAAGTCGGTTGTCGCTGCCCTTTGGATCGAGTTTAGGAAGCAGAGGTGCCAAGTTACTAAGAATCGGGCTAAGCATGTTTAAGAACCAAATGACCGGTGGCAAGTGTTTCCATGGTCAAAGAGCCAAGTTCAGAGGCTGAAGTGGTAGCCCAGCCGGCAGGGCTCGTCTGCCACACAGCCGAGCGGCTTCAATCCCAGGCACATACATCCCCTGAACCCAGCCAGGAGTGACCCCTGAGTGCCACTGTTGCCCCCAAAACAAAAAGTTCAGGTGGTGGGAACAGTGTGGAGGGGGAGTAGTTGGTGACTTGGAGGCAGGAGGAACACGAAGTGGTTCTTACGTAGATGAGGGCAAAGGGCATCTTCAGGGATCCGAGGACCAGAGCGGTCGTGCAGCGGTAGGGCCTTGGCATAAGCCAACCCGGTTTGGTCCCTCGAGTCCACCTGGCGTGATTCTTGAATGCAGAAGTCCGGAGCGTTGTCAATCTAAAGAGACGGCTAAGAGCACTGGTGCAGTGGGTAAGGTGCTTGCCGTGGACAAGCGGCCTGGGTTCCATCCCATTTGTTCCTGCCTGCCAGGAATAAGTGCAGGAAGTTCCAGTAGGGGGCATCTGAAGAGCAGTGAGTGCGAGGTCCTGGCCCCACTCCGTGGCCCCTGGTGCAGCGCGGTGTCGGAGATGGCACATAGAACCAGAGTGCCTGGTCCGCGGGCAGGAGCGCTGGGCACAGGTGTGGCCGGAAACCAGCTTTCCTGGGGGGTGGAATCGGGCCTCCCGGACAGCGGCTACAGCGGGGGTTTCGCCTGCCCTGAGTGGACAGCAGCGGGGAGCAAGCGCTGGGCCGGAGGAGTCGAGCCCAGAGGCCACAGAGGAAACCACTCACGGAGATCCGAATGGGACCCGGGCAAAACGGCAGCAGGGGGCCAGAGAGTACGTGGCTGTCCCCCGCCCCACATGGTCCCCCGAGCACAGCCAGGACTGATCCCCGAGCACAGCCAGGAGTAAGCCCTGAGCACTGCTGGCTGCTCGCCTACCTCTCCCGTGATGGAGGGTGCGAGAACTAACAGCGGGAACCCCGGTTAGGTGACTGGCACGGGTGGGCACCTGAGCAAATATGGCAGCGGGCGGCGGGGTTAAAGTTCAGGGGAGGGTCCGGGAAAGCTTGCAGCAGGCCTGCCCCTTGGCATGCAGGAGGCCTGGTTGGTCCCCTGATGCCAGGGGCATCTCCCAGCACCGCGGGTGTGGCCCCCCAAACCAGAAGGAAAACTCAAGGGGAAGAAGCTCCCTCATGGCTACTCGATGCTTTCTAGACTCTTCTGGGTTCTTTGGGCTGGGCCGGCTCCACCCGTCAGCTGGAGTTTGCTTTGGAAATCAAGCCTGACAATCGCTCTCATTTTCACTTCATCTCAGTTTCTCAGCATAAGGTCCTAGGATTTGGGCCTCATGAAGCCAGACACCAGGAGGCCCGATGGAGCCTGTCCAGGAAGGCCGCCCGCCCCTCGCTGCGGCCTGAGAGCTGTGCCTGCGGAGCCTGGTCCCACGGCGGCTGTGTCAGCTCTGGTCCCTCTGTGTCAGCCACGGTCGTTTCACACGTTCTCATCAGCCACCTTCTGAAAGCGCGTGGGTGTGCTCAGTCCCTCTGCCCGGAGGGATGTTCGTTGCTTATTGGAAGCTATCCAGCATGGCTGGAGGGGGCCGCACAGGGGTTAAGGTGTTTGCCTCGCACACGGCAGGCCCGGATTCCTTCCCCTCTCCCCGTAGGCCTCCTGAGTTCGCCTGGGTGATCCCTGAGCACAGCCGGGTGGGGTCATTTCGGAAACAGCCATGAAGGGAGTGTGTGCTTGTGTGTGTGTGTATGTGTGTATGTGTGTGTGTATGTGTGTGTGTGTGTGTGTGTGTGTAAGATACAGCTGTGTCTGTGGGTGCGTATGTGCATGTGTGTGAAGGATACTGGTGTGTATATTTGGGTGTGTTTAAGATTGGTGTGTATCTGGGTGTGGGTGTAAAACACCAGTGTATCTGGTATCACTGGATCACTGTCTTCCCATATGTCATCGATTTGCTCGAGCGGGCACCTGTAACATCTCAATACGTCTTGACACATGCGAGATAGCCCAAGGGCATCACCCCGCTCCAGGAACATAAAGAGCCTCAAACCATTCCATCAGGTCGTGGGAATGAGGTCTATAATTGTTACTGATATCTGGCATGTCAAATACGACACGGGTAGCTTGCCAGGCTCTACCATGCAGGTGGGATACAAACCATTCGGGTTTGATATAAGTATCTGGTATGTGTGTAACATATTGGTGTATTAGGTATGTATGCAAGGCACTTTGTATCTGGGTGTGGGTGTAAAATATCGGTGTATCTGGTAAGCATGTGTAAGATATTGGCGTATCAGGTATGTATGCAAGGCACTGTTTGTATCGGGGTGTATTATAAGCTTGGTGTATATATCTAGGTGTGCATAAGATGCTGGTGTGTGGGTGTGTATAAGATGCTGTTGTAAGATTGTGTCAGATATTGGTGTGTGCTCGTCTGCTCCTGTGTGTAAGAGGATGCTGGTCACTTCCTGCCCCCGGTGCTCGCCAGGTCCATAGGTGAGCCCTCCTGTGTGTGAGGGTTCCCTTTCCTGCGTGGTTCTTTGGGTGCAACCACAGCATGTGCCAGTGTCCCACTACCAGGGACCACACAAGAGGGACCATCTCCACCTTCGCTGTCCCTCAGGGCAGGCACCGACCCCCGATGCGTGGATTCAGCTGCTGGTAAAGGGACGCCGCACCGCGCCGGCGGTGCTCAAGCTACTGCACTGTAGGATCACCTGGAAAGGGCTTCTCTTTTTCCTTGGGTCACACCCAGCGATGCTCAGGGGTGGCTCCTGGCTCTGCACTCAGGAATTGCTCCTGCCAGTGCTCGGGGTCCATATGGGATGCCGGGATCGAACCCAGGTTGTCCACATGCAAGAAAATGCCCTCCCGCTGTGCTATCGCTCTGGCCTGGAAAGGACTTTAGGCGTGGAGCCTTTAGAGCTACACAGCGTGGTGCTCCTGGCTCAGTGCTCAGGTCCTCCTGGTCGTGCTGAGGAGCCACGTGGTGCCAGGAGCGGCAGCAGCAGCTCCCCACACGAGCACCCAGATCTGCCCTTCTGGCCTCACATGTCACAAGAGGTCAGTCACTGCTGGGGACCCGGACTTTTCACTCCCGCCGTCGGCAGTGACTGCTGACACCCTTCCTTGCATTCAGGCATGTCCAAATTCCAGATGTTACAACTGGTTTGGGATCACTTGTGGGGCTCAGGGCTGCTCTGGGCTTCAGCTGTGTGCAGGACAGTGGTTTAACCCTGTGTTATCGCTCTGGCCCTAAATTCCAAATTAAACAGTTTCAAGTGTAAGTGTGTGTGGGGGGACGTTTGGGGTGTGTGTGGGGGGGTTTGGGGGTGTGGGTGTCTTGGCAATGCTCGGGTTCCTCCTGGTTCTGCACTCAGGAATTACTCCCTGGCGGTTCTAGGGGGACCATATGGGATGATGGGGATTGAACTCGTCAGCTGTGTGCGAGGCCAACACTCTGCCTGCTGTGCTATTGCTTCAGCTCCTGTAGGGCTTGCTTTGTTCTGGGGGCCACAGCCAGCTGTACTCGGGCTCACTTTGACTCTGCGATCAGGGATCACTCCTGAAGGGGCCCAGGGGTGCTGGGGATCCAGCCTGGGTCAGTTGCATGCAAAGCAAGCTGCTTACTGAGGTAAGTTTCTCTCCCGCCCAGAAAGGCGCTTGACTATGACTGAGAGGCCCTCAGGAGCAGGGCCAGAAGGGAACCACTCGGGGCTGTATGCAAGCTCTCGGGGCCCAGGGCCCAAACCACATAGGGCTCCCGCCCCGCCTGAGTTGGGAGTAGTACTGGGAGTTAATGAAAGACCAGAGGCGCATGTTTTCCATGTAGAACGTTGGGCTTCCATTCCTGGGACCACTTGGTCCCGAGCACTGCTGGCTGCGTCCCAGGGCAGGAAACACTCAAACTCAGACCTGCCCCTCTAATGGACTGTCTTCAGATTCCTTTGGCAAATGGATTGACTCCTGGGACTTCCCAGTTCCTTGGCTCTGCGCGGTGGACCAGAAGTCCTCAGAGACTTATCCAATATAAGTGTTCTGTGGCTCTTTGGATCTGTCTGCTGGGTTAACCAAAACTAAGCTTTTAACCGGTGTGGCAGAGTGGGTGTGGATAAACTATAAATTCAATACAGGGTCACTGCGCCACAGTGTGGCCATTCCTAGGGACTACACTTCTCCCATGTCAAGAAATTTCCCATGAGCCTTTTCAGTTTCCCAAATGGGGTCTGTATGTTCAGCAGAACCTCTCTCATTCAGTCTCCAAACTCCCAATTCCATGGACGTAAAGGGAATTTTATTTCCTTTATTTCCGCGGCCTGAGAGCTGTGCTGCGGGGGGGCAGAGCTGCTACTGACTCTCCCTGTGCCCAGCTGCTCACGAGGCACCCGGAAGGGATGGCGGGTTCTAGCCCTGGCCCGCCACCCCAGCAGAGCCTTGGAACAAAGCCAGACTAACCCCCACTCCATCAGGGCCTCCATTTTCTACATCCGACTTCCCTCTCGTCCACCCAGCAGACCAGCCTATCACAGTCCGGCTCGCACGCCCACAATCGGTCGCAAGGTTCATCTCTGGATTTAGAGATGACTACAAGAGTATGCTACCCGCACGGCAGAGCATGGCAAGCTACCCGTGTCGTATTTGATATGCCAGATACCAGTAACAATTATAGACCTCATTCCCATGACCTGATGGAATGGTTTGAGGCTCTTTATGTTCCTGGAGCAAGCAGGTGCCCTTGGGCTCTACTTGCATGAGACAGGTCATATGGAGATGTTACTGGTGCCGGCTTGAGCAAATCGATGATGAACGGGAAAACAGTGATACAGTGAAAGGGAATTTTATATCCTAGTATGACCTTCTGAAATAAACTATTCTAGAATTAGCACGTTTGTTTTTTAAAATATTAAGTCTTTAAGAGAAGATGGAAAGGCATGGGGACCGTCCGAGAACAGAAAAGCTGACCTGTGTTCTCATTGGCCAGTGCCTATAGAGCACATTGAGCTCTGAACTACAGAGCTGAGCCGCAGCAGGAGCCCTGGGAAGTCAGGCTTGTGACGGGTTAGAAGTTGATGGGTCTGTGTGAGCGAGATGAACACCACCACCCCACCGGGTGATCCCCATGCCCAGAGCCAGCAGTAAGTCCTGAGGATCGCCGGGTGTGGCCTCCCCAAACCAGAAATAAATAACACTGTTTTCAGTTTTTTCAAAATAAGAAAGATGGGGGGTTGGAGTGATAGCACAACGGGTAGGGCGTTTGCCTTGCGCGCAGCAGACCCGGCTTCGATTCCCGGCATCCCATATGGTCCCCCGAGCACTGTCAGGAGTAATTCCTGAGGGCAGAGCCAGGAGTAACCCCTGAGCATTGCCGGGTGTGACCCAAAAAAGAAAGAAAAAAAGATGGGTCCCAGAATGCCCTTCCCAGAAGTCGATTATCTCACGATCACCTCCCTCAGGCTGGAGGTGTCAGAATGTTAGAAATGGCCCAGAGAAGAGGTGGTCCAGGTCTCTAAAACAAAGGCCTCGGAGATGGTCAGGACTGGGTTCAGGAGAAAACATGCAACAGAGAGCAGAGAGCCTGCTAGCAAACATCCATTGTAACTAACTGGTTTGTTCTGTGTTGTCAAGTTCTTTGGGTCACTTGAGCAGCACTGGCTTAACAGGGAGGTTGGGGATCAGACTCCTGCCACCCCTAGAGCTATCTCTCTGGACCACTTTCTGTTTTCCTTGAGAAGAGAAGCTTTAAGAGAAATACTTAGCAAATATCAAATCTCCCCGCAGAGTGGTTCACTGTACTGCTCATGCGTGCATAATTGCATTCCTGGGCTTCATTTATCTTGTAAGCCTGAGCCCTTGTGGGTTGTATGGTTGGCAAATATTGTCTCCCATTCAATGGACTGTATTCTCATTTTGCGGGGCAGCAGTTTCTCTCCC
The DNA here is from genome assembly GCA_021461705.1 of Cryptotis parvus. NCBI lineage: Eukaryota > Metazoa > Chordata > Mammalia > Eulipotyphla > Soricidae > Cryptotis > Cryptotis parvus. The sequence goes on along the minus strand of JAJIBD010010363.1, from coordinate 1,355 downwards.
AGCTAGCCAGCAATCTCCTGAAGCAGCTGATGGTCCAGCCTTGCTCACCCGGGGTAAGTCACAGACCAGGATGGGGGCAGGATTGGACTCCTAGCGAGACCCTCTCTGTTGGGCACAGTCTGGCTTTTTTTTCTTTTTGGGTCACACCGGTGATGCTCAGGGGTTACTCCTGGCTCTTCCCTCAGGAATTACTCCTGGCGGTGCTCAGGAGACCATATGGGATGCCGGGGATCGAACCCGGGTAAGCCTCTTGCAAGGCAAATGCCCTCTGAGCTGTGCTATCACTCTGGCCCCTATTTCCATTTTTAAATGGGCAAAGAACTTTAGACACTTCTCCAAAGATAACATATTACAAATGGTCAACAAAAACATAAAAATACACTCAAAATCAGGGAGGCCCAGCTTTGATCCCCAGCCTAAATGGTCCCTCAAGCACCTCGGGGAATGATACAGAAGCACAGGGCCAAGGGTAGTCCCTGAGCACCACCAGGTGTCACACAAAACCAGCAAAAGAGCAGTGGAGATAGGGTAGCAGGTAGGGCAGTGGAGATAGGAGTAGCAGGAGGAGGAGTGGAGATAGGAGTAGCAGGAGGAGCAGTGGAGATAGGGTAGCAGGCGGGGCAGTGGAGATAGGAGTAGCAGGTGGGGCAGTGGAGATAGGGAGTAGCAGGAGGAGCAGTGGAGATAGGAGTAGCAGGCGGAGCAGTGGAGATAGGAGTAGCAGGTAGGGCAGTGGAGATAGGAGAAAGCAGGTGGGGCAGTGGAGATAGGGTAGCAGGTGGAGAAGTGGAGATAGGAGTAGCAGGTGGAGAAGTGGAGATAGGAGATAGCAGGTGGGGCAGTGGAGATAGGAGTAGCAGGTGGGGCAGTGGAGATAGGAGTAGCAGGTGGGGCAGTGGAATGGAGTAGCAGGCGGGCAGTGGAGATAGTAGCAGGTAGGGCAGTGGAGATAGGAGTAGCAGGCGGGGCAGTGGAGATAGGAGTAGGTAGGGCAGTGGAGATAGGGAGTAGCAGGCGGAGCAGTGGAGATAGGAGTAGCAGGAGGAGCAGTGGAGATAGGAGTAGCAGGCGGGGCAGTGGAGATAGGAGTAGCAGGTAGGGCAGTGGAGATAGGAGTAGCAGGCGGAGCAGTGGAGATAGGAGTAGCAGGAGGAGCAGTGGAGATAGGAGTAGCAGGAGGAGCAGTGGAGATAGGAGTAGCAGGAGGAGCAGTGGAGATAGGAGTAGCAGGTGGAGCAGTGGAGATAGGAGTAGCAGGTAGGGCAGTGGAGATAGGGGTAGCAGGTGGGGCAGTGGAGATAGGAGTAGCAGGCGGGGCAGTGGAGATAGGAGTAGCAGGCGGGCAGTGGAGATAG
>JAJIBD010010362.1:0-49464 GCA_021461705.1 Cryptotis parvus | reverse complement strand
TCTTTCTTTCTTTCTTTCTTTCTTTTCTTTCTTTCTTTCTTTTCTTTCTTTCTTTCTTTCTTTCTTTCTTGCTTGCTTTCTTCTTGAGTCACCATGAGATACACAGCTACAAAGCTGTTCATGATTGGGTTTCAGTCCGAAGGTATTCCAACAACCATTGTTGCTTAGGGCTTACTCCTTGCTCTGTACTCGGGGATCACTCCTGACAGAACTTGGGATCACATGGGAGCCCAGGGATTGTACCTGGGTTAGCTGCCTGCAAGCAAGTTCCCAACCCTCTATACTATCTCTCCTGCCCCCTCTATTTTCCCATTGATAGAGTCAAACAATATGTTTTCACAATATTAACAAAAGAAACCAAGATGTTTTAAAACCAAACTTTTCTTGAATATATTTAATTGTATTTTTCTAGAGCTATATGTAAGAAATAATATTTTTCTCTGTGGTGTTTGGACCACACCCAATTGTGCTCAGGGCTTACTCTGGACTCAGGACTCAGGACTCAGGACTCTGAACTCAGAGCTCAGGACTCTGCTCTCAGGGATCACTCCTGGCAGGACTCCGGGAACCATATGAGGGGGCAGGAATTGAACCTGGGTCAGTTGCATGCAAAGCAAGTACCCTGCCCACTCTACTATCTTTCCAGCCCCTTACAAAACTAGTACAAATAAAAATTATAATTCTGTAAAACAGCATGGCAACAGGAATATTGCCTAGAAAGAAGTGAATGCTGTAGTGTCATTATCCATATATATCGAGTTTGTTTCCTAAGAGATGACTTTTTTGTGGTGATAAAGCAAGCAGGCTAGGGTGGCAGACATCTATCTCTGAATCCTGCCTGTTTTCCTCTTCATGACCTAGGGTTCAGTGTTTAATTTGGAGACAATTTGCTTCCCATATAATCCTACAAGGTATGACAGAGATATAAAATATGGATAGAGTCAAGGATCAGAGATCTAACAGCTTTCGAAGAGAGTTTTAAGACAAGCACAATATCTGGCTTTGTGTTTTCAGGTGGTAAAACCTGAACTCTGACAAATTCCAGACAAGGACCACTAAGGTGGGTGGCAGAATTAAAGATCACTGGAAATGAGCAACTGAAGGAGAGGAAGGACCTTGGTATTGGATAATTTTCTGTGTCTAAGGCAGTGCCTGAAATCCCTTGAGATGATAGCAGGACGTGGGGTGGGAAAGTTTGAGATCCTTGCTCATATATCTTCAAAAAAAATGAAGGAAGATGGCTATGTGGAGGACAGCAAAGAAGAAAAGTAGAGCGTAGACAAACAACTCAATGAACAGTTATTATAAGGTTAGAGAAGACAAACCCCCGGGACCAACGGCGAGCAGCTGCTGAGACAGCAACATTCCGGGATCGGAGCTCACCCGGTCCCCGGCACAGAAGACAGGACTCAAGGGCCCACCTGGCGCCAGGAAGCCCCCAGGCCACATTCTGTGCTTCTCCACATCGACCCCCTCCAGATAACAGGAGCCAGACCAAGCCCACAGGTTCCACTGGTTTTGGTGTCGTGTCATGTCCACCCCCTGCACCCCTTGCCCAAGAGAGTTTAATAATCCACTCAGTGTCTCCCAGGGCGCGTCTCTACCTAGCCTGACCAGAGGCCGGATGCGGTCTGGCTAGGAGCGCACCCCAATGAACTTCTCCTTTTCCTTCCCTTACTTGTCTCTGTTTCTCTGTCTGTGTCAGCTAAGGTCAGTGATCTATCAGGTGTTTTTCTGACTCTAGGGAAGTGATGTATGAGATAGTACTATAGATTGAGAAAGAAACTCTCTCCGACACATTACCCTGAGATTTAAAGAACCCTGTCTTGGGGCCGGAGCAATAGCCCAGCGGGTAGGGCGTTTGCCTTGCAAGAGGCCGGCCTGTGCCGGTCTGGGTTCGATCCCCAGCATCCCATATGGTCCCCGAGCACCGCCAGGAGTAATTCCTGAGCAAAGAGCCAGGAGAAACCCCTGAGCATTGCCGGGGTGTGACCCAAAAAAGAAAAAAAAAAAAAAAAAAAGAATAAACCTGTCTCTCTTGAGAAGAAGGTTAACAACTGTGACTTTAGGGGCCAAAACGATAGCACAGCAGGTAGTTTGCCTTGCACGCGGCCCACCCAGGTTCGATCTCCGAATCCCATGTGGTCCCCTGAGCACCGCCAGGAGGTAATTCCTGAGTGCAGAGCCAGGAGTAACCTCTGAGTACTGCCGGATGTGACCCAAAAAATAAAAAAAAAACAAACAACCTGTGACTTGAGGGGAAAAGGTTTATAAGAACATCCCACATTATATTTTGGCAATGTGGAATTATGGGAGGAAGATTTGAACAAGAATTTACAATCTCTTTTTTTTTTTTTTTTGGGGGCGGGTCACACCCAGCGATGCTCAGGGATTGCTCCTGGCTCTGCACTCAGGAATCACTCCCTGGCAGTGCTTGAGGAACCATAAGGGGTTCTGGGATATCTAACCCGGTAGGCCCTGTGCAAGGCAAATGCCCTACCCATTCTACTATCCCCTCCTGCCCCAAGAACTAACAATCTCTTAAGACCTGAAGTTACAACTCTTTTTAGCAGTAACTCCTATAAACTCTCCATTGTCAGTGCTGAGACTGATTTTACTAGAAAGAAGCTTTACTAGAAGGAAGCTGGTTAGTGGTGATTTTCCAGTAATAGGAATGGACGCCATAGTTCTGTGATGCCTAGATTTTGGCAGCTGGGGGATGTTTATTCAGTGAGCTGACCCTTATTTTATGTGATGTTTACAATGAGAGGTTATAAATTTCCTCTTCCTCATGTACAAAGATGTCACACCCTGAAACAGCCAAAGTCCGTCTCACCTGCTTGCTGTTCTAGGACTGGTGCCTAGTTATCAGGTGTATCTTATTCATAAGATATTTCTTGTTCCCGGTAGTTTAGTGTTTCTAGGAGATGGACTTCACACCTCTCTCCCCTTCTTTTGCTGACACAGAATGCATATAAGTGATATGGCTTTCAAACAACCATTTCTCTGCTGTCATCTCTTCAGGTCTGGAGCTTGAGAAAATAATCGGAAATTACAGAAGGAGAAGCTGAGGTAGGTTATTAAGAGAGATTTTTGGGGATAAGGATGAGGCAAAATATTTAGGAGTGGAGAGATGACAGTGATGCACAGTATTTAAGGCAAGTGGCAGCTTCTCTGGGATGTCTTTAGAGATGGTTTGAAAAGCAGGAGAAAGTATCTTCGAACATCTCTCAGCGCTCTGGCTTGAAAGGTGAGGAGAAGGTATCTTCAAACATTACTGGTCTGCTTTTTTCCTTGTTTTTGTTATTCCCATTCTTCTTCAATATGGGATAAGTATAACCTGGTGGGGTGCTTAATGAGAGAGTGACAAACTGGCAGAGAAGATGATACAGCAACCAGGGTGCTGCTTGGTAAGGAGAGAGAGACCACTTTGCCCCTGCCAACTTCCTTCTCTTCTAAAGGCAAACTTAGAAAAGACTTTTTACTTTAAATCCATTAATCTTTGGTTTCTGGTTATAACACATTGATTTTGTTTTTGTAGGCAGTGTTGGTTGGGGGCACACCCACTAGTGCTCAGGATGTACTCCCGGCTCTGTATTGAAGGATCCTTCCTGCTGTACTCAGAGGACCATATTCTGGGAAATGAACCAGTTCTCCCACCTAAGAGACAGCACCTTAGCCCCTGTACAGTCTCTCTGGCCCCCAGTTGATCCTTTCACTTTAAACTGTATAAATATTTACAGAAAGTTCAGCAAAGGAAAATAGATTTGGGTTTTGAATCATCTGCTTCCTACAAATTACGAACAGCAAAGGTGATTCAAAGTGATTCAAAGTAAATAGGAGGAAACCACAGGCTGCATGTCAAAGCTGATTATGTTATTTCTGAACCTTGTGCAGAATTGTGGTGCCTGTTACCCATGCTGTGGATTCACTGATGGAGAGTGCACAGTTGCCTGAACTGGAGGACTAAGTAGCTTCCTGAAGCTGCTATATGGCTGTCTTCTTCTCTCTGATCTATGTTATCTGGAGTGTTTGGCAGGCCTTCCTAAGTCTTTTTGGGAAAGGAAATTTTATTGATAGGAAGCTGGCGGGGTGGGATGGAGGCCATGGTTCCCTTGCAGGGGAACAGCTGGGTTTTTGCCCCATTTGCCAAGAGCCCCTAGGGGAGACAGTGAGCACTGACTGTGGACACATCTTCTGCCGAGCATGCCTGGTGCAACATGCAAAGACCTCTGCTTCCCAGCTCTGCTGCCCCACATGCCGGAAGCCCTGTTCTGAAGTTCTGAGGACAGGCTATGTCTGTCTAAGTCACCAGAAGAAAGTGTGCTACTTTTGTGAGGAGAGTGAACTTCTTCTGTGTGAAGAATGTAAGAACTCCACTGACCATCAGTCTCACAGAGAGTCGACCATTCAAACAGTCATGAAACACTACAAGGTAAGACCTGATGACCACGTTCCTTACCCGCCACCACCCAACTTTCTCCTCCCTCTTCCCTCCTCCCTATTATCTTTTGCTTTTCTGTGCATATTTTGTTACTGATGCAAAAATTTAGTGCATGAAAGGGAATACACATTTTGTAATATCACATTCCTAGAAAGTATGAGCCACTGTCACTTTGTTCATCTGTAGGAGAATATAAGACTTCTTTAGTTCTCAGGGCTGAAGAATCAGCTCTCAGTGATAATACAGTGGATAGGCACTTGCCCTGCATGTGGCTGATCTGGGTTCAATCCCCAGCATCTCATATGGTCCCCTAAGCCCAGCCAGGAGTAATCCCTGAGCACAGAGCCAGGAGTAAGCCCTGGATGACACAGTCAAGTACGCCCTCCAATCCCCAAAAAGCCTCTTTCAGTTCTAACTATACAATTCCTCTGTGGATTATACTAGAAATTTGTCTGGAGTGTATCAAATATTACATGTTAATAATTATCTTCAACGGTAGGGAGACTCAAAGGGCTAGTTCAAAGGTACTGCAGGACCTGAGCTGTGACACCAGTTATCAGAGGGAGTGGTCCAAGACCCTTTTAAGCACTTCTCGGAAGGCCTTCTCCAAAATAATCCTACAAGCGTGTTGCTGTTTTCTTTTTTAAATATTTTATTTACCACCGTGAGATATACAATTACATAGATGTTCATGTTTGGGTTTCAGTCATACAGTGTTCCAGCACCCATCCTCCCATCAGTGCCCATTTCCCACCACCAATGTCCCCACCTCCCCCTCTCCCGTAGCCTGCCTCCATGGCAGGTTCTTTATTTCTCTCTTTCTCTCTATCTCGTTCTCTTTTCTTTCCCTTCCACATTGTGGATTACAATACATACATTAAAAGGTTGTCATGTGTATCTTTTTGCCTGTATTTAATGCTCAGTTATAGGTTGGCATTAGCACTTTCGACAATTATTAGCACACTGTTCCATTCTCTGTCTTACCTAGCCTCTGACTCCCACATGTTTGTGATAATTTCCACCTTTGACAAGACCTCCTGATCCATGTTTCACCTGACCTTGGATATTGGTATTGTAATATGTACATATATATATATATAATGCCATGCAAATAAATGCAGTCATTCCATATCTGTCAACTGCAGTATTTTGAAACCTAGAAATTAGTGTATGATTTTTATTATCTTCCTTGTTCATCTCTTATTCTTTGGTCTCCTTTCCTTTCAACTGTGATTCTTTATAACCTGTTATAACTTAATTTTTATCATGAAAGATAGATTCTCTTAGCAAGAAATTTAGATAATGCTGTATATTCTAAAGTCAGAACTAAAACTTTTATTTCTGCTTCTTCATTTATGATCCCTAGGTAGTCATTGCTAAATATTTGCTTTTATCAGACTTCTAGAAAATTGTGGGGTTTTGTTTTAGCTTTTTTTTGCTTCTTTAATTTATTACTTTTTAATTGTTTCATTTTATTCTTTTTTTTTTTTGGCTTTTTGGGTTACACCCGGCGATGGTCAGGGGTTACTCCTGGCTCTTTGCTCAGGAATTACTCCTGGCGGTGCTCGGGGACCATATGGGATGCTGGGATTGAACACAGGCCAGCATAGGCTGGCCGCATGTAAGGCAAATGCCCTACCCGCTGGGCTATCGCTCTGGCCCCATTATTCTTTTTTTTAATATTTTTTATCACGTTGACAATGCTCAGGAATTACTCCTGGCATTACTCAGGGGATCATATGGGATGCCGAGGATCAAACCCAAGTCAGCTACTTGCAAGGCAAATGCCATCCCAGCTGTGCTACCGCTCCGGTCCCTATTTTATTCTGTAAAACACATATACACACCAGGAGTATATTTATTTTTCTGTAACTATTTTTTTTACACCTTGGTCATTTTATTATTTGTATATATATTTTTATGAAGTATTCTTGATTTTGTAAATTGTGTTAAGTTGTCGTGAATTCAGTTACATAAGTACATCAACCATAAATGTTCAGACATTACGGTATTTCCAAATTATGTTTTACATTGATATTACATAGAATTTAACCTAGGTATGTCCTTCACCATGTATTTTAGAAACAGGAATATCCAGAATATATTTTGGTAAAAGAGTAAGGTTACTTACAGTCAGCTTCTCCTGCCATTTTCATTGAACAATAGCACTCCCACTATTCAAGTGACACACCTCATATTCCACATACCCACATTTAGTTGCTTATTTTCTTGACTTTTCTGTTCTGTACTTGGTGTCTGTATGTCAAATAATTTTAAACACTTTGAAATATATACATATTTTTAGAAATACAATTTTTGTTTGTATCACGATTTATCACTGCTAATGAAAGGATTTCATGCATATAACATTCCAAGACTATCCCTCTATCAGAGTGCCCACTTGCTTCTCCATTTTCTAGGGTCCTCTCATCCATCCCTCTCTCGGGTCCTCTCACTCAGGTCCTCTTTCATCCATCCAATATCTCAGTTTCTGTTGCCTTTGGGCATTTGTTACTCCCATAATGTGTCTCTACGTTGTGCATCTCAAAGAGATCATTCTGGGTCAGTCCCTCTCCTTCTGACTAATTTTACAGAGCATGATACTTTTCAGATCCATTTATGTAACAGAAAATTATATGATTTCATCTTTTTTCTTTAAACCCTAGCCACTGTATTCTAGGTACAACCCCTGGTATGAATGCTGACTGGTCTAGTCTTATTCCATATGTCACAGCAATTCCACTTTTTGACATCTACTCTCCGGGCCCAAAAACCCTATTCAGGAAAGACATCTACACTCTCATGTTTATTGCAGCACTTACAAATAACCAAAATCTGGTAACAACCCAGGAGTCAAGACCATCAGATGACTGGAAAAAGAAAATTGGTACATATATACAATGAAATACTAGTCTGTTTTAAGAAAGATGAACTCCTACAATTTTCTGTTACACGAATGGATATGAAAAGTATCATGATGTCTTGCCCATAGTAACAGTGCTGGTGATGGTGCTTGATGATGTGGACCATGAACAATGCGGAGTGGTACTGGGGCTGGGCATGTCGTCTCACATATGCAAAGCAGAAACTATGATTAAGTCATATTCTCATCACACTGTTAGATTCAATTTTGAACAATCAATATTAATATATTTAAATGACATTCTTTGCTGACTTCCATTGATGTTAATTTTTCTACACATTTTATATGCATGATCATATGGAAATTATGTTCGGTCATTAATATAACTTTTTATTCATAAAATGTAATGCATAATTTTTGTCAACTTTTGTAAAGTTGGTCTATTTTTTGAGTGTGACTGTACCAGGAAAAGACACCTGTTGGGAAGCCACTGGTGTCCCCAATAGTATCAGGACAGAAGTTTTCTTCTACCTCCAAGGCCACCAGGGGAACGGATGAAAACTCACGAGTCTGGCGCAGTTCCAAAAAGGCTTTTAATAGTACAAAAGCTCTACCATCGCAATCCAATATAATGAAAGAACTCTAGCTCTGGTCAGAACTTAGACCGTACACAAGAGGGCCCAAGTCTCCCACCAAAGAGAGAGAGGATCTCACCAGAGAGGAGTCCTACCCAAAAGAAGGGGAAAGGAAAAGGGCAAGTGCCTCAAGTCAGTCCCCTTATATACACCAGAGTAATCCTAACTGGTGAGACTCTCGCAGACATGGGGCAGAGCAGCTACTGGCTCTCCCTGTGACCAGCCGCTCACTAGGCGCCCCGGGAGGGATGGTGGGTTCTAGCCCTGGCCCACCATCCCAGCAGAGTCTCGCAACAAGCCAGACGACCCCCCCACTTCATGAGGGCCTCCATTTTCCACATCCGGACTTCTCTCTCGTCAGACCTCCACCCAGCAGACCAGCCTATCAGTGCCCGGTTCGCGTGCCGCTTGCGGCCGCGGGGTTCATCAATAAATGCTGGACTTAGAGATGCCTACAAGAGTATGCTACCTGCACAGCAGAGCCTGGCAAGCTACCCGTGTTGTATTTAATATATATGCCAAATACCAGTAACAATTATAGACCTCATTCTGGAATGGATTGAGGCTCTTTATGTTCCTGGAGCAAGCAGATGCCTTGGGCTGTACTAGCATGAGACAGGACATATGGAGATGTTACTGGGGCCCGCTCGAGCAAATCGATGATGAACAGGAAGACAGTGATACAGTGAATCCTAACTGTCGACAGGGAGGGTCCTGTCAACAAAGAACCCTAAACAGAGTGTAGAAGGGTGGTGTCACACCCTATTACAGCTATAAACAAAGGATTATGCCAAGGATTAATCCTTTCTTCCAATATTATCTCTTATGTAAAACACTGGAGAGAGAGGGGGGCTGGTATAAAGTAATACATCTTAATTTCATGGGCTTCATGTAATCTAGATGGTACCCACAAGGTCCTTCTTATTTATTATCTGCACCAGGGTAATTCTGAGTATCTTGTTCTCTAAGTACTGAAAGGCTCACATTTGCCTGCTTGAGAGCAAACTAGTATGATCCTTCCCATGATCTTCCTAGAGTCTCAGCGTAGCCAGGGTGGTAATCTCCTGGTAAATTCTAACTGTCCCACGCTGGGTGCAGTGGGTATAAAGAGTAGCTGTGCCCAATCTAGATAACATAGAAGTCTTAGTAGATGTATAAAGTCAGAAGATATTCAGAGTCAAGGTGACTTCTGTAACTGCCACACCCTCTATCAGTGTTCACATAGAAGAGAGATCTCATTAGAATGAACCTTGGCTTAAGAACATGTCAGTAGATTAAGCTGTGAGTGGGTAAAACAGCAAAGCTTCCAAGCTAGCTAAGCCTGTCATCCAACAGGCACCCTTTTTGTCTATGAACTCTTTTTTTATTTAATTCCATTTTGTTACTAAGCCATTTGAGAATTTTTTCATGCTACTTAACTACTTAATTACTTTTTGGCCACTTGTCCTGACAACCAACCTCAAATATATGAACAATTTTAATCTTCAATAAAGGAGCAAAAAGTATGAAAATGAAGCAAGGAAAGCCTCTTCAACAAGTGGTGCTGGGAAAATTGGGCAGTTACGTGTAAAAAAAATGAATTTGGGCCTCTGTCTAACACCATGCACAAAAATCAGATCAAAATGGATTAAAGATCTCAAGTTCAGACCTGAATCCATAAAGTACATCAAAGAAAATATAGGAAAAACCCTCCACAGCATTGAAGCTAAGGACATCTTCAAAGAAGAAACATCACTAACAAAACAACTAGAAGAAAAGATAAACATATGGGACTACATGAAGCTAAAAAGCTTCTGCACCACTTTCAAAATGTGAAATCACTTTTTTCCATTGTAACAGTGTTTCAAGCATATGGTAGTCCAATCCCACACCTGCCATCAGTGCATCAGTGTTTCTCCCCGATGTATCTAGGTCCCCTCCACATGCCACCTCTACCCCACCTCTTAGCAAACTCAGTTCTGTAGATCAAGGTCTTTACCACAGTCCTTTGTTATTCCCTACTGTGGTGCTTTGTGTTCCACATATGAGAGAGAGCACTGTATTGTCCTTTTCACTTTGACTTGCTTGCTCAGCACGATACCCTCAGTTCCATTTACGCAGCAGCAAATGCATGATTAAGTCACATTTTATCTGCTTTTGGATGGAATCACTAATATTAAAAATATTCATTAAGACCAAATACATATTGGGCTAAGTATACGTCTCAGTATATAAGCTCTTGCCTTGAATGTATGAAGCCTAATGTTGCTGGGGATCAAATGAAACATCTAATTAAAAAAAAATGTAAGTCCTGAACTGAGAGTTCCGACCTCCGTCGACAATCCAGAGTCAGGGACACTGTCTCCTTTGCCAAGGCATCGAAAATCAGATGGGCTGGACATGTAATGCAATTTGGAGACAACTACTGGACTAGAGCCATTACCCACTGGATCCCACGGGACGTCAAAAGATCACATGGCCGCCCACGTACAAGATAGTCAGACTTCTTCGTCAAGACCCTGAACAAATGGTTTGAGACTCTTCGAATTCCTGAAGCAACCAGATGCCATTGGGCTACACTAGTAGGGTCAAATGGAAATGTTACTGGCGCCAGCTCGAGCAAATCAATGAATAACAGGATGTCAAGTGATCAAGTGATCAAGTCCTGAACTATGTTCTACAATTCAATTAGTATTTTATTCCCTAAGGATTAGTATGGGAAAATAGTTAAGTATAGTGTTTCTCTTCCTCTTCCCTTTTCTGTGACCATGCACATTGGTGCTAAGGGCTTACACCCAGCTCTGTGTTGAGGGATCAGACCATTAGGGGGCCATATGCAGTGCAGGGAATTGAACCTGGGTGGCCCATGTAAGACTTCAAGCATCTCACTCCTATACTATCTCTCTAGCCCTCTTCCATGTTCTTACATCAGTCCTTGTTTTCTGTGGCACACAGTCTGATAGTCGAGTAGTATTTAATTGTCCACATTTACTTTTCCATTTGCCCAGGAATGGAATTTATGTGATCCCAACTCTCTACCCATATGCCAGGAAGTAACACATTCTCTTAGGGTCCATAGGACAACTACCAAGAAACTGAAATGACCACTGAAATGTTATAAGTGAACATCTTACCAGCTTGCAGTTTGGACATAACATTCACATATATGCCTCAATTCTTGAACATTATCCAGTTGTCTAGTTTTATTAATCTGATGGGTCTCAAGTGATACCTTTGTGCCTGGAGCGATAGCACAGCAGGAAGGGCGTTTGCCTTGCACATGGTGGACCAGGGTAAAATCCCTGGCATCCCATATGGTCCTCTGAACAGTCAGAATTCCTGAGTGCAAAGTCAGGAGTAACCCCTGGATGTCGTTGGGTGTGGCCCAAAAAAGCAAAATACAGGCAATCAAATGCTACTTTTTTCTGCATTAATTTCCATTTTTCCAGCTGGTGGGTGTGGATATCACTTCACATTCCCTTAAACTGTTTATGGTCCCTCTTCTATGAATTAGGAAGCTTTTGTGTGTGTGCTTCACTGTGTCACACATAATGCTGAGTAGTGACCTGAGGCAAAGCACCTTTGCCTGAGGCAAAAGTGACACAGGCAAAGCAAGCAGCTCTGATGAACTATATCCCCAGCTCTTTATTGCGTTTTCACAAATTGAGGGTTTATGGCAAATTTATCAACACTAGTTTTTCTATAGCATTCTATGTCCCATTTAAATTAAGATGTGGGGCCGGAGCGATAGTCCAGAGGATAGGGCGTTTGCCTTGCATGCACCAGACCCGGTTGGATCCCTGGCATCCCATATGGTCCCCTGAGCACTTCCAGGAGTAATTCCTGAGTGTAGAGCCAGGAGTAGCCCCTGAGCATTGCCGGGTGTGACCCAAAAAAGAAAACAAAAATAAAATTAATTAATTGATTGATTGATTGATTGATTGAAATATATAATTTAAAATATATAAAATATATTTTTACAAAGTTTACTGTTACTATTTTTGGCATATTTAGTACACCACAGGTAGCTTTCCAGGCTCTGCCGTGGCTCTGAGTTCATCCCAGGGGACCCAGTCTTTTTCTATGTTAAACCATCAACCATCCAGGGCCCACAGGGCAGAGCCCTGGGTATAGACAAGCCTGTCTCCTGTCTGCCACCTGCTGATGCAGCCGGGCACTTCAGCCACACCTGCAACACCTTTATAAAATTTAATTTTATATATTTTATAGAATATATTCATTAAAATATATAAATTTTTTAAATTTTTTATCATACCACCATGAGATATACAGTTACAAAGTGTTCATATTTGATTTTCAGTCATACAGTGTTCCAACACCCATCCCTCCACCGGTGCCCATTTCCCACCAACAATCTCCTGATTCTCCTCCCCCACCAGCCTTCATCTATGTCAAGAAATTTTCACTTCTCTCTCTCTGTCAGTCTCTCTCTGTCTCGCTCTTTCTGTCTCTGTCTGTCTCTCTCTCTCTCTCTCTGTCTCTATCTCTGTCTCTGTCTCTCTGTCTCTCTCTCTCTCTCTCTCTCCCTCCCCCCACTGACAAGACCTCCTGATCCATTTTTCGTCTGGCCTTGGATATTGGTATCAAGCTATTTTTTTCATATCCAGCAAATAAATGCAGTCATTCTATATCTGTCCTTTTCCCTCTGGCTAATTTCACTCAGCATGATCCTCTCCATGTCCATCCATTTATAGACAAATTCCATAACTTCATTTTTCCTAACACCTGCATAGTATTCCATTGTGTAGATGTACCAAAGTTTCTTTATCCAGTCATCAGTTCTTGGGCCCTCTAGTTATTTCCAGATTCTGGCTATTGTGAATAGTACTGCTATGAAAATAAAAGTGCAGATGGTGTTCCCACTGTGCGTTTTTGGTCTTACAGGGTATATTCCCAGAAGTGGTATTGCTGGGCCAAACGGGAGCTCAATTTCTAGTTTTTGGAGGAATGTCCATATTGTTTTCCAAAAAGGCTGAACCAGTCGACATCCAACCAACAATGAATGAAAGACCCTTTCTCCCCACATCCACGCTAGTACTTGTTGTTTTTGCTCTTCTGAATATGTGCCAGTTTCTGTGGTGTGAGATGATATCTCATTGTTGTTTTGATTTGCATCTCTCTGATGATTAATGATGATGAACATTTTTTCATATGCCTTTTGGTCAAATTTCTTCCTTGTCGAAGTTTCTGTTCATTTCTTCTCCCCATTTTTTGATGGGGTTGACTGTTTTCTTCTTGTAAAGTTCTATCAGTGCCTGATATATCCTGGATATTAATCGTTCTAATAACACCAAACATTAGCCAAGTGGCACAAATGCTGGCTGACTTTAACCGAGAATGTGGAAAGGTAGGTCTACAGCTGAATCTGAAGAAAACTATGTTCATGAGAAATGAACTAGTTCCTGAGGCCCCATTCACTCTCAATGGAACAAACATCTCTGAATGCAGCAGTTATGTGTACCTAGGTCGAGAAGTCAACATGATGAACGACCTAAAACCTGAGCTGCTCAGAAGGAAGAGAGCGGCATGGAATGCCTTCAAAGGCATCGAAGAAATAGCTAAAAGGACAAAGAACCTCCGGCTCCGGACACATCTTTTCGACTTCACCGTTCTCCCTGCATTAACATACGCCTCAGAGACCTGGGCCCTATGAAACCAGGATAAGAATATTATTCGGGTCTCCCAGAGAGGAATCGAAAGAGCTATGCTTGGAATATCACGCCTCACTCAAGTGAGTGAAGGAATTCGGAGTTCTGACCTCCGTCGCTATTCCAGAATCAGGGATGCTGTCTCGTTTTGCCAAGGCATCGAATATCAGATGGGCTGGACATGTAATGCGATTTGGAGACAACCACTGGACTAGAGCCGTTACCGACTGGATCCCACGGGATGTCAAAAGATCACGTGGCCACCCACCTACAAGATGGTCAGACTTCCTTGTTAAGACCCTGAAGGAACGGTTTGAGGCTCTTCATATTCCTGAATCAACCAGATGCCATTGGGCTACATTGGCACGTGATAGGGTCCAATGGAAATGTTACTGGAGCCCGCTCGAGCAAATCGATGAATAACGGGATTCAAGTGATTCAAGTGATTAATCCCTTATCAGATGGGTATTGGGTGAATATTTTTTCCCATTCTGTGGAGCATCTTTGTATCTTGGTCACCGATTCTTTTGTGGTAAAGAAGCTTTTTAGTTTCATGTAGTCCTATATGTTTATCTTTGCTTTCAATCGCTTTGTTAGTGGTGTTTCATTTTTGAAGATGCCTTTAGCTTCAATGTTGTAGAAATATATAAAAAATCTTAAGCATTGATGAGTCCCCTGGTCGTAGACAGGTGTTATGTACTCTATTACCGAGATATATATCCAGCTAGTACATTGCACTTATTTTCAGACATAAATCTATCAGACATATAACAGTACAGTGTAAACTTAAATTTTATATGCTTTAGGAAACAAAATAAAGGCATGTAACTTGCTTTACTGTGTAATTAACTTTATTGTAATTGTCTTGATCTGAACCCACAATTTCCTGGGTGCATCTGTAATTATTCATATTATTTGTTCATTTTTCTCTTCACATATTTCTTCTTATAGACTTGTGGACATCCTTTATATAGTCTGTGTTTAAGTCTCTCGGTTTTATGTTGTTTTTATTTATTAATTTTTGCCACATCCAACAATGTTTAGGACTTACTCCTGGCCCAGCACTCAGGCATCACTCTTATTGGGAACTGTACTGGATTCTAGGGATCAAACCTGGGTCAGCCAGGTGCAAAGCCAGCACATGACCTGCTGCAGTGTATCTCTGTGTTGGTTTCAAACCTTGCAGATATTGTCTTCTTATCTGTCATTTTTCTATTCACTTCTTGGTGTTGCCATTGAAGAGAAGCATTTATTTTGATGCTCTCAAGCTGAATAATTCTCTCATGGTTTGTGCTTTGGTGGATTTAATTGTTTATTTGGGGGCAGTGCTAGGAATCAAATTCAGGGTCTCATACATGCAAGGCTCTATCACGGAGCCGTATGCTGAACCCTTTTTGTGGGTTTAATTATTTATTTTAATTCTATATTTTAATTACTTATTAAAATAACTCTTACTATTTAATCATTAAAATTAACTATTCTTATTGAGGTACTGAGACTTGCAATACAGTTAATTGTACTTTTTATTCCAGCATAATTCCAACCCCACACTATCACTAGAGTGCTGGCTTTCCACCACCAGTGCTTCATGGCCCCTCCTAGATACCTTCCACGAAAGTTTAGTTCTGTAGACAGAAATCCTTAGTTTCAATATTTTGGTAATAGAGTCTCAGGTATATAATGTTCCAGCAACACACTGATGACCAGGGCATCAGCATCCCTTTAGTAAGGTCCTAAATTTCCCCCACACCACCACCACCAAGACTCCACCCCACTCTCTTCTTGGCAATCTCAGTTATGTAGGTTGACTCTCAGTCTATTATCTCTGGCCATTGTTAATTCCCTTACCATAACATTTTATATCCTACATGTGAATCCCCATTCTATATTTGTTCTTCTCCCTATGGCTTCACTTAGCATCATGCCCTCTGGTCTAACATTATTTTCTATTGATTGATAGTCTTATATTTATACTAAGTTCTTAATCCATCTAGATAGTCTATCTACATCTATAATGATTTTAATGGTGATCTAGCCTTATTTTCTCCATTATTACAATTTCAGCACCATCTTCTACAGATTCTGACCATCTCTTACTGATCTAAATAAATCCTTTGTAAACAATGGTTTGTCCCTGTGAGTTTTTCCTTATACCAGAAACATATTATTGTGCTTTCTAATTCCTTTTATCTGGTACAACAAATGTATCTTACAATTAATTTAACAAAATACAACATGGCTGAGGGTAAAGAGATAAAGAACATGCCTTGCACGTGGGAGGTCTTGGGTTGGATTCTGGCCACTTCCCCACTTCCTTCCACCCATTCACCCCCACTACCTGCCCACCAACCACCACGAGCACTACAGGATGTAAAGCCCACAACTAACAACAAATGCCACAAGCACACAAATTACATGCAAGAAAAATGTTTCCAGAGCCTTTCTGGCACCTTTTTGCCTTTCTTCCACTGTTTAATTGAAAGTCTCTGTTGATAAAAGTACATTTTAAGGGACTCAATGACCACACAGACATTGATTTAATATTTAGAGAGGACATATGTCAACGCACACTGGGGGTTTGCCTCTAATAGAGGGTCCATGTCCATCACAGCCTTGACTAGGGACTTGGTTGATATCAGATATCTTCTCTCCACTAGACTGACTATTAATGTGAAGCAACAGGAATTGCCAGTGAGCAGCATACAACTTATAGATGCTAAGAGAAAAATACCCTGAAGTTAACTATAAAAATTATTCTCCTCTTTTGTTGTCAAATTACCTGTGTTCCTCTTTCCTGGGTATACCATTATCCATTAAATAGGTTCTTGTGTTACTAGAATCATGACATTTCAGAGCTGCCCTATTGAGCAGAATTTTATTTCAGTCTCTCCCAACTGTGTCTCCTTGAGTTCCTTTGGTGGTTTTTATACTCACTTCCAGACTCAATGCAGTTATGTCCCTTTTTTCTAGAATCGACTCAACCTCACAATCAGAAGTTTAAAAAATATCATCAGAAAATTTGAACATAGGACTCCAGAAGAAAAGGATGACAAAGTTCAGGCCAAGCAGGTTGGATATAAGGACTGGAAAGAACTGCTTCTGAGGGGCTGGAGTGATAGTCCAGAGGGAAGGGCATTTGCCTTGCATGCAGCCAACCTGGGTTCAATCCCTGACATCCCATATGGTCCCCAAGCACCGCCAGGAGTAATTCCTGAGTGCAGAGCCAGGATTTACCCCTGAGCATCGCTGGGTGGACCCAAAAAGCAAAAGCAAAAAAAGAAAAAAGAAAAAGAATGCTTCTGAGTATTCTCAGAGCTCTTATGCTCTATTAGGGCCTCTCTCCCCCCCCTGAAGCATCCGGTTGGGGTTCGGGGTTAAGATTCTGGAGGCTGAAAACCAAAGTTCCAGATTCAGTCTTAGGGCTTTATGGCTGAGTGACCTGAGGAAATTCAAGTCCTCTGATCTTTATGCGGTTTATAAGTTCAATTAAAGTCACTCCTACCTGTTCCCAGTAAGGATCAAATGGATGTTAATATACAAGATGTAGGTTTCCACTTTCCATTCCATCATTGAAGGTACATATTTCTGTCTTTTTTTCTCACTTTGGTGTAAGGTTTCTTATCCTTGAAAGGTGTTAACATGGGGTGTGTGTGTGTGTGAGAGAGAGAGATTGGTAAACAGAAGAGAGGACGCACACAGAGACATGGCCTGTGGTGGTTTGTCAGTAGACAGTGGGGTGGAAGTGAGGTGTCCATGCAACCATGAGCATACATACCTTTGACATGTCATGCAGCAGCAATGCCACACATAGAAGGGGACTAAGGAAGAGTGTTCTCCCTCCGAATATCAGAGACAGAAGAGCCAAGAGAGGGTCATGTGACCTTTAATATCAGGGTGTGTCTTCTGTGGTTATAGGTACACGGTAGCACTCATAGGTTGGAGATTGATCTGGACCGCCAGAGCCGAACCAAGAGGTTGCTTGATCTTAAGGAGCTCCATCTTAAGGAGGAACAGGACCAGCTGGAGGACATTCCACCAGAAGTGTCCAGAATCATTGACATAGCCAAGAGTCTGATTGAGGATATGGAGAAGATGGTAAAGGAACTGGATGCCAGCAAGCTAAAGGTGCGTACCGAGACACCTCCCAAAGGCAGCTTCATCCCTTCGGGAGGCATAAGAGTAAGATGATTCTCTAAGAATTGTAGTGGACGTTTGTTTGTGCAAGGTAACATAATGCTGACACAAAGCAGGTGCATAAGTGGTGCTGTTTCCTCCTCTTCCCTGGGGAGGAACCAGGGTAGCATCCCATGGGGGAGGAACCAGGGTAGCACCCCATGGAGGGGGAGTTTGAAGGCAACAGAAACTTCAGAACTAATTTGATTATCACTCTTTTCTCTCTTCTAGGATGCAAAGGAACTGTTGCATAGGTATGGACTATCCCACCCTTATCCCACAAATAAACACACCTAAGACCCACAAAAACACAGACATGAGCGTGGGCTTTATTAAAGTCAAAGAGCTTAGCTTTTGTGTTAAAAACACACTACTCTAATTTTTATGTCTTCATGCCACATGCAAAGGACATTCAACAAAATATATTGAAGGATTTCTTTGTTTCTAGGAGTGCTTCAATTTATTTCAAGTTGAAGGAAAAGAGCAAGTGAATGACTTCTTCAATCATCTTCAGCAGCTCTGCTTCATTTCCAGACCACATAACAGAGTAACCTCAACTTTCTGAAGTTCTTTTCCCAACATGTACAGTGCTTTTTCATGGATACTATCTCTTTCTTCATCCTCACAATTCTGGTGGCCGATCCTCTGAACACTGGATAATAATCAATATTTCCTTCCTAAACCAGACTGGTGTTTGTTATTCCCACTGGATACAGGTCAGGATCTCCATGATTCCAATGCACTGATGGAACATGATTCCATCTCTCACAGTTTCACATTAAAATTGGAGGAAATGGGACTGGAGCTACCAAGTCCCATACTACCGAGTATAATGGGAGGGCATTTGCCCTGCATGTGGCTGACCCAGATTTAATCCCCAGCATCCCAAATGGTTCCCAAGCACTGCTAGGAGTAATTACTGAGCACAGAGCCAGGAGTAACCCTTGAGCATTTCTGGGTGTGTCTAAAAAAAGAAAAAAATTTAAATTTTTTTGAAAAATGGAGACAATACGAAACTCATGTCCTATGATCAGGAGCCCTAAGTCCAGAGTCTGAGGAAACAAGAGAACAAGGCCTGGGCTGCTATGTCTTGAAAGTACCTTGTTTTAAGGTCTATTTACTTCCTCTTTTACTAATAACACACTCTCAAGCAGGTAAACTTTAAGTGAAATTACCCCAGGAGAGGAACAGGTGCTAATAGAGGAGGTATGAGTATTTTCCTTGCCATTACTTTTATGTCTCAGTGGAAGAAGAAGAAATTTTCTTTTGCATTTTGTTTGTTTGTTTGTTTGTTTGTTTGTTTGTTTGTTTGTTTTGGGTCCTCACACAGTGATGCTCAGTGCTTATTGCTGGCTCTGTGCTCAGGGATCACTCCTGGTGTTGCTCAGGGGACCATACAGGGTGCTGGGGATCAAACCCTGGTTGGCCACATGCAATGCAAGTATCTTACTCATGGTACTATCTTTCTGGTCCAGAAAAAGAAATTTTCTTTTGGAAACCGAGCTGGGGACGTGTTAGTTGAAATATTCACCAAACCAGCTGGTTTGGTGATTCTACAGTATTCCAACACCCATCCCTCCACCCGAACCCACCTCCCGTCACCAATGTCCCCACCTCCCCTCCCCTCCCGCACCCCAACTACCTGGCGGGTTCAGAATATCTTTTCTCTCCTTTCTATCTCTCCCTCCCACCTACCTTTCCTACACATTGTAGAATGCAGTGAACAAGGCAGTGTTGCACATAGCTAGTTTTTTTTTTTTTGGGGGGGTCTGGGCTGGAGGGAGCTTGTCTTTTTTTTTTTGCTCCAGAATTTTATTTTTTAAACTTTATTAAAACACCATGATTTACAAATTTCTTCACAGTACAGTTGGCACAAACATTCATTGTTCAACAACAGTCCCACCACCAGTGTGCCCCCTACCTCCACCAAGTACTGCCCCCACCCACTCCCCATCTCCATGCCTGCTCCCTAGCAGGGTGCAATCATATTGACCATTGCAGCATATATATGGGAAAGATTTTGGTAAAGAGCTGAGCTTAAAATGAGTTTTTACTGTCTGCCCTGCACTAGACTAATGGGCGGCTTGGATTGGGGACAAGGTTGGTCCCTTGGCTTGCCTCCCGCCAAGCCCCCAGAAGTCAGAAAACCTCATGCAACACAACCACAGCCATCCTCAAGGTCCGGACCCCACAGCTGGACACAGCCCGATCCCAATAGTGTGCAGGCACTTTGCGCCTGCACAATATATCAGAACTTGGTATACCACAAACAGTGGGAGTCAGAGGCTAGGAAAGACAGAAAGGTAACAGTGTGCTGGTGATCATTGAGGATGATGGTACCATCGGAGAACTGAGCAGTCAATATAGCAAAAGGTACACATGGTTGTTGCAGGACTCCTAAGGGCCGCTGCATCTGCTCTGAATTTCCGCCTGCAAATCACTTCGTAGATAAGGGGGTAGTCTAAATGTGGCAGTTTATCTGACCATGTATGCTGTACTAGCTGGTATAAATATTCTCCCATGCTACCACAATCATCGTGGGACTAGCTAGATCTTACCAGCATATTAGCCTGGCCACGTAGGACACCTAAGTAATTAGACCAGAGAGAAATGCTGTTTGCTTCCAAGCAAACAAGCATGGCTCCCTGATATACTCAAAGGCAACTAAAAATACAAAACTACAATAAAGTAGAAGAGACTTGTGAAGGCTTGGAGAAATATTTAACTGGCATTAGTATTAGTCTTTGGTACAGAGACATGCCATCTCAGAAACCCCCTTCTCTACCCTATAAAGGCATTTTCAGGCAGATCTTGGCTCAAAACATTAGCATACTAAAGGGCCTAGGTGAGGTGCAGGGAGGGGATTACCTAAGGGCATTTGACCCTCCCTGCTTTCCATAACAGTGGGAGGCAGGTCTGAGTTGCAGGGGTATAAACTAAGCCTGTTTTCTCTCTCCCACGCTTCTTTTGGGCTCTCTGTGAGTGCTCACCCTTCTTGGAAGTCTTGTCTTTGTCTCCTCTTTACAGGGCCTTTACACGTGGTGGCCGCCATCTTGGCCTACACGTGGCTGGGCTTCTAGCCTGGAATCCTAAGCACCGGGCTTTTCCTTTTTGCTGATTTGTATGCCTGAACCTGTGATAAGTAAAGCCTTTTAAAACTGCATCGGATTCCTGAGTTTTCATCCATTCCTCGCCGGCCCGGAGGTAGAAGGGAACTCGCTTCCCGGCATTGTCGGGGACCCCGGCGGAGCTCCCCGACACATGATAACCTCTAGATGTATATATTGTAATCCACAATGTGTAAGAAAGGGAAGCGACGAGAGAGAGAGAAAGAGAGATAGAGAAGAAAGAGAGGAGAGAAAAGAGATAAAGAACCTGCCATGAAGGCAGGCTATGGGAGAGGGGTGGGAAGTGGGACATTGGTGGTGGGAAATGGGCATGGGTGGAGGGATGGGTGCTGGAACATTGTATAACTGAAACCCAAACATGAACATCTTATAATTGTATATCTCACAACGGTATAATAAAACATAAAAAGAGGGCTGGAGCGATGGTCCAGTGGGTAGAGCATTTGCCTTGCACACGGCCGGCCCATGCTGGCCCGGGTTCGATCCCCAGCATCCCATATGGTCCCCCGAGCACCGCCAGGAGTAATTCCTGAGTGCAGAGCCTGGAGAAACCCCTGAGCATCGCCTGTGTGACCCCAAAAAAGGGGGGAAAATCTAAAACATAGAAAAAGAGTTTTTATGTTAAAATGGCGCTGTATCATTTGTGCCTCTGGTCAGTCTCCCGGAGATCTACTCATAAGTCCTGCCATGATGGGTGGCTCATAGGTGAAAGCACTGGGTCACTACGGTGGGGGAATGAAAGGAGGGGCCTCATTCCCTGCTTCAAGCCCAGTGACACACCTATAGCAACCCACGTGTTTACTGACCCTTGGAACTGTAATGGAATTGGCCGAGTTCTGAGACATTGATCAAAGTCTTGGTCACATGATTTTGTTTAAGTACTTGATCAACGGAATTGGCCAAGAGTTCTGAGTAAGACATTAATCAAAGTCTTGGTCACATGATTTTGTTTAAGTACTTGATCAACGGAATTGGCCAAGAGTTCTGAGTAAGACATTAATCAAAGACTTGGTCACATGATTTTGTTTAAGTACTTGATCACACTTCACTAGGCCTCAGCTCTCTTCACTTTAAAATGGGGAGAATAATAAGCTCTATCTTGGGACCAGAGCGATGGTACAGTGGGTAGGGCGCTTAATTTGTATCTGGCTCACCTGGGTTTGATTTCCTGAGCATTGCCCGGAGTAATCCATGAACACAAAGCTAGGAACCTGAGCACCACTGGATGTTGCCACAATACAGAGAGAGAGAGAAGAGAGAGAGGAGAGAGAGAGAAAGAGAGAAAGAGAGAGAAACAGAGACAGACACCTGTTTCATGGGTTACAAAGATTAAATGACCTCCAGATGGCTCAAATCTCCATATACATTTGCCATAGAAGTCAACAATTATTTTAAAATACCCAGATAGATAAATACCTAAAACCTTCTTGTGTAACTTAAATATTTTTAGTATATTTTCTTGTATGGCTTTAGATATGATATTATCTTTTGACATGTTGTTAGATTTGGGTTGCTAAGGTTTTGCTGAGGATTTTACATCAGTGTTTACTAGAGATATCAAGCTGTTTTTGAGTAACACTTCCATTTTCTTTTGGTTTTAAGGTAATTTTAAAACCAAAAAAATATGTTCAGTATATACAAACTGGGACAGGAGAGATAGTACAGTGGTTAAGACAATTGCCTTGTCACTGGTAGCACTCCACAAGAAGAAAACAGCCAACCCCATCAAAAAATGGGGAGAAGAAATGAACAGAAGCTTCCAAAAAAGAAGAAATTCGAATGGCCAAAAGGCATATGAAAAAGTGCTCTTCATCTTTAATCATCAGGGAGATGCAAATCAAAACAACAATGAGGTACCATCTCACCCCACAGAGACTGGCACACATCCAAAACAGCAAGAACAACCGGTGCTGGCGTGGATGTGGGGGAAAAGGGACTCTCATCCACTGCTGGTGGGAGTGCCGACTGGTCCAGCCCTTTTGGAAAACAATATGGGCATTCCTCCGAAAGCTAGATATTGAGCTCCCATTTGATCCAGCAAAGCACTGAATAAGAGAGACCGAAAAACACATAGCAGAAACACTATCTGTACTTCTTTATTCATCTCTGCACTATTCACTATAGCTAGAATCTGGAAACAACCTAAATGCCCGAGAACAGAGGACTGGCTAAAGAAACTGTGGTTCATCTACACTATGGAATACTATGCGGCTGTCAGAAAGGATGAAATTATGAAATTTACCTGCAAATGGATGGACATGGAGTCTATCATGCTGAGTGAAATTAGTCAGAAGGAAAAGGACAGATATAGAATGACTGCATTCATTAATAGGATATAGATACCAGTGTTTTAATAAATATGGGAAATGGTAATGGCAGATTAAAACCACTGAATATACACAAAGAGACTTAAGTGATAAACTCTAAATATCTGCAGGGCTAGCCATAATGTGTAAAATAAGAGGGAGAGAGATGCAGAGACAGAGAGAGAGAGAGAGAGAGAAAGAGAGGAAACTGGGGTACCTGCTATTAAGGCGGGTGGGGACGGGAGGGAAGGGGTACATTGGTGGTGGAAATGGGGCACTGGTGGAGGGATGGGTGCTGGAATACTGTATTACCAAGAACCAATTATGAACACCTTTGTAATTGTGTGTTTCTCGGTGGTATAATAAAAAAATTAAAAAAAAAAAATTAAATTAAAAAAAAAAGACAATTGCCTTGCAAGCAGCAGACCCACAGGGCTGGAGTGATAGCACAGTAGGCAGGGCATTTGTCTTGCATGCAGGCGACCCAGGTTCTATCCCCAGCATCCCATATGGTCCCCCAAGCACTGCTAGGAGTAATTCCTGAGTAAAGAGCCAGGAGTAACCCCTGAGCATCATCGGGTGTGCCCCCAAAAAAAAAGCAGACCAAGGTTCAATTCCCATTCCCAGCATTATATATGGTCCCTGAGCACTGTCAGGAGTGATCCCTAGCAGTCAGGAGTAAGGCCTAAGACCTGAGTATAATTGTTAGTATACATCTGTGTGTGTGTATATATACATATATATGGAAGGAGACAAGAATGCTTCTAGCCTGATCACCTGACAGCAGACTGAGCCCCCTGGGATGAACCAGAGCCACAGCAGAACTTGGCAAGCTACCCATGGTGTATTCAATATGCCAAAAACAGAACAATACTGTACCTCATTCCCAACGATTGGAGACATTACTGGCACCTGCTTGAGCAGTCAATGGACAACGGAAGACAAGTGACAACTGATATACGTATATATACATCACTTGTATCACTTTGTCTTCCCGTTGTTCATTGTTTTGCTTGAGTGGGCACCCAAAAAAGAAATAAAAAGAACTCAAAGGATTACAAATGGAAAATAAGTCAAACTACTTGCAGATGACAAGATTATATAATTATGAAACCCTGAAACCACCACTAAAACACCGTTACAAACAATGCAGGCTACACAAAATAATCTATTGCATATCTTTGTGTGTGTAAGTGTGGCCAAAGCCCACACAGCAATTGTTTACATACTAATAAGTAAATTAGAGGAGAAAAAGATTAAAATGATCACTCTATTTAACACTGTCCCTCAAAACATCAAATGCCTATGAATCAATAAATAATGTGAAAAACGTATACTGTGAAGACTTTTGGTTACTTATTAAAGAACTAAAAGAGAGTGCCAGGAAATGGAAAACTATTCTATGTTCATTAATTGGGAGAAGTAACAGCATCAAAGTGGCCATTTGTATTGTATAGATTTGGTGCGATTCCCACCAAAATCTCAATGACTCTCGTCAAGGAGTTAGAATGAACACTACTAAAATTTATATGGAATGGGCCGGAGCGATAACCCAGCGGGTAGGGTATTTGCCTTGCACGCTGGCCGGCCTGTGCCTGCCCAGGTTCGATCCCCGGCGTCCCATATGGTCCCCCGAGCACCGCCAGCAGCAATTCCTGAGTGCAGAGCCAGGAGAAACCCCTGAGCGTCCGCCAGGTGTAACCCAAAAAAAAAAAATATGTGGAAGCACAAAACCCTATAAATAGCTAAAATCAAACTGAGAAAAGGTTAGGAGGCATAGGAATTGCATTTCGAGACCTGAAATTTTACCATGAAGCTATAACAGTCAGTGCAGCACTATACTGGAGTCAATATGAGCTGTCAGACCAACTCTCAAATATATGGATAGTAAATCTATGACAAAAAATACTTAGATAAGCCAGGAGTAAGCCCTAAGCACCATGGGATATAGAACCCAAGCAAAAGAGTAAGAATGGCGATCCTAGCTTGTCATCCACTTCTGGACTTCTGGGCAACTATCCTCAAATCGCAAAATGATCATTCAGAAAGATGTGTTCATCCTTAGGTTTGTAGCCAGGGTACAGAAACAATCCCAGAGTTCAATAACAAATGATTAGTAATGCAACCACAATGTGTAATAGAAGGGAGAGAGAGAGAGAGAAAAGAGAGAGGGAGAGAGAGAGAAAGAGAGAGGGAGAGAGAGAGAAGAGGCAAAGTGCCCGCCATAGAAGCAGGCTGGAGGAGGGAGAGGGAGTCAGGAGACATCAAATGGTGGAAAATGGGCACTGGTGGAGAGATGGGTGCTGGAACACTGTATGACTGAAACCTAATCATGAACAGTTTTGTAATTGTGTATCTCATAGGGGATGAACCCAGAGCCATGGCAGAGTTTTATTATCTCATGGGGCAGAGCTGCTACTTGCTCTCTCTCCCTGTGCCCAGCCGCTCACGAGGCACCCGGGAGGGATGGCGGGTTCTAGCCCTGGCCCGCCATTCCAGCAGGACCTCACAACAAGCCAGACGACCCCTCCCCACTCCATGAGGGCCACCATCTTCCACATTGGACTTTCCTCTCTGTCAGAACTCCACCCAGAAACAGACAATCCTATCACAGCCCGGATCATCGACACCCACCCTGCAGCAGTTTTTTTTTTTTCAATCCGGCCCAGGTATGCTGATCCAGAGACTTACAGACATGGGGCAGAGCTGCTACTTGCTCCCTGTGCCCAGCCACTCACGAGGCACCCGGAAAGATGGCGGGTTCTAGCCCTGGCCCGCCATTCCAGCAGGGCCTCACAACAAGCCAGACGACCCTCCCCACTCCATGAGGGCCGCCATCTTCCACATCAGACTTTCCTCTTGTCAGAACTCCACCCAGCAGCAGACGATCCTATCACAGCCCGGCCGCGCAATTCATCAATAAACGCTGTATGTAGAGGTGACTACAAGAGTATGCCACCCACACGGCAAGTCTGGCAAACTACCTGTGTCATATTTGATATACCAAATACCAGTAACAATTATATTAGGTATTCCCATGACCTAATATAATTGTCTGAGGCTCTTTATGTTCCTGGAGCAAGCAGATGCCCTTGGGCTCTACTAGCATGAGACAGGACATATGGAGATATTACTGGTGCCCGCTCGAGCAAATAGATGATGAACAGGAAGATAGTGATAGTGATAGTTTTGTTTCATTATCTCTGTAATAAAACAAAAACCAAAATCATAAACAGAAAAAAATAATAAATAATTAGTTAAGGAATTTTTGCATACATACACAATGAAACAATGTGCAGCTGTGAGAAAATCATATAATTCATTACAATGTGGATGCGACTGAAGGGTTGTTCCATGTTAAGCAGAGTAAGCCAGAAGTAGGACAAAACCAAATGGTCTCACTCATTTGCAGTATATAGAGATACAAAGCAAGGGTAGGACAATATTTTTTTTTCTTTTTTATTATACCACTGTGAGAAATCACTGTCACTGTATCACTGTCTTCCCGCTCATCATCGATTTGCTCGAGCGGGCCCCAGTAACATCTCCATATGTCCTGTCTCATGCTAGTACAGCCCAAGGCATCTGCTTGATCCAGGAACATAAAGAGCCCTCAATCCATTCCGGAATGAGGCCTATAATTGTTACTGGTATTTGGCATATATATCAAATACAACACGGGTAGCTTGCCAGGCTCTGCCGTGCAGGTAGCATACTCTTGTAGGCATCTCTAAGTCCAGCATTTATTGATGAACCGGGCAATGATAGGCTGGTCTGCTGGGTGGAGGTCTGACGAGAGAGAAGTCCGGATGTGGAAAATGGAGGCCCTCATGGAGTGGGGGGGTCGCCTGGCTCGCTGCGTAGGCTCTGCTGGGGTGGTGGGCCAGGCTAGAACCCGCCATCCTTCCTGGGTGCCTCGTGGAGCAGCTGGTCACAGGGAGAGCCAGTAGCAGCTCTGCCCCATGTCTGTGAGTCCACTGTGAGAAATACAATTACAAAACTTCATGATTGGGTTTCAGAAGGCTCAAACAGTATTAGTTGAAAACAAACACTTGGCACAAGAGTAGAGCCCTGAGAGTACTAGGTTGGAGTGGTGCTGGGGAACGATGAGGGTGGACTGGACAAGGGAATAGGTAGTGCCTAAGGAACCTTGATGGTGGTAAAGTTGCATCAAAACCATAACTACAAAACAGCAAACACTGGGGACAGGGAGGAGGGAGTGTGCGGGAAGGTTGGGCCAGAGCTGACATAAGGGTAAGGTAGACAATCCTGGGCAGGCCATTCACAACCGACCAGGAGCCAGGACTGATCCGTGGAACTCCGGAGAGAATGACCAGAGGCACAACTGCTACAGCTCCATCCTGTGGCGAGCTGCATGAAGCAAAGAGAGGGGGGGAAACTGGCTGCGTCCCCTGGCCAGCTTCATCACCGCTTCTAGGGGCCAGCAAACACGCAGATCGCTGTGTGAGCTCTGGGCAGGATTTGGAGCGGGGATTGAGGCCCCTCCTCTCATCTCCAATGGCCCAGTGGGCATGACTATGGGTTTTGCACATGCCATTCACAACCGATCATGAACCAGGACTGATCAGTAACTCCAGGGAGAATGACCAGAGGCACAACTGCTACAGCTTCTTCCTGCATTTGCAGCCACTTTGCGGCCTCATGCCATGTTAACATAACAAGGAGAAATGTGGTTGCAGCCAACTACTGGAGCTAGTGTAGGGAGAGGGAGTGGGTGGGTGGCCGTGACCTTTGTGGCACACTGGTGGTGGGACTGGCATTGAACAATGAATGCTTGAGACAACTACTGTGAAGAAATTTGTAAACTATTGTGTTTTAAGAAAGAAAAAACAGAAAAAGCTAAATAAGATCATGGGTACTGTGGTAGTGGTAGTGTGAAATAATTTTGTCCATCAGTATATAAACTTAAATAATGCTGCAAACCATATTATCTAAAGCATAGTACATTTGAAAAATAAAGTTAAAAAAAATAAACAAAAGCACACTGTTCTTTTTTGTGAAATTCTAGGCTTGAGAAATTTTTTATATATTTGGTCACGTAAGGGACTTGTCTATGTCTATTTTTCAAACATACATTTTATATGAATATTGAACAGTCCCAAAAGAAAGGAATCCACTTTCTCCTCCATGTCTGGCTTCTGATTTCCACATCTTTTTTATTTGAGGATAAATCATGTAATTATGATGACTTCTAAGCCTTGTCCTGCCCCCTCCTCTCTGTACTTCAGCAGGGGAACAATAAGAATTTTAGTTTATGCTGAACAGAAGAAATAGATGCAATAATTTCATAACAGTTATATTTTAATAGTATAATGTAAATAAGATTGTCACAGAATATGCTTAAACACAGTTAAAAGATAACACCAATAAGAACAAAGAAACAGAATGTGTTATGACAATATAGCAGGCCCTCTTTACCCATGATTTAACCAGCTGCCAGTGGAAAGTGCATCCTGCACAAACAGGAGGTCTAAAAAAGGTAACATTTATATGATCAATAACAGACTTTTCTCACACAGTCAGCCATTTATTTATGTCACATTTGCATTATATTCGATGCTATAGACCATCTGAGGATGATTTACAGCTCGTAGGGGGATATGCTTGGGTTATATACACATACAACACCTCCTGACAGAAATAAAGCTTAAACACCCTCAGATTTTGAAAAGGGACCATGAGAGGGAAGACCTGGAACCAATATTCCTTAAACTCAAAAGATCTGAACACCATTTCCAAGAAATGGGGGGGGGGTCTCTGATCATCAGTATCCATATCTCACATGCAGCCTCATCAGTTTCTGTACCTAACATGCCACCATGTTGTCCAAAGCACCGTCTTCCTGGTCTCTCCACACCTCTCCACACCAAAGCCATACATCTTCTTCAAATTTCTGATTCTTCCACCTAGCCCCTCATATTTTCAGCCTTCCTGTCCAGCTCTAGAATAGTCTCAACTCTTTGGGCCACAGATAATTCAATCCAACTCCCTGCCTCCTCTTGGGGTGCTTTATCCAGAACAAGGGCACAGATGGTGCTATTACTGCTCCGACAGATCAGTCATTGACTTTATGGAGGTAAAGATTAAGGAAGAGCATTACTGTCAATAAACCAACAGGTTAGAAAATGGCAGATTCGTGTTCTCCCAAAGTATATCTTCTGAATTATTTCTTTCCACCATCTCTTTTTTCAACATCAGATCAGAAATATTTTCCTTTTAGATTGAGTGTGGTACTTGGGTTGTAGTTTATGACCAGGCCACCACAGACCCGCCCATGAAATTCCCACATCTTCTTCTGAGTCATGAGTTGTACCACAAGGAGGAATGGGTGTGTTGGGGTGACAGTACACCTACTCAGGAGTATTGGACATGACTCAGTGTCACATGGATCACAGATCAAGCAGTCAGTTCTCCGCCATTTATTCTAACTAGTATGCTTATTTTTTTTCCTCATTCACAAGGCATGAATTTTAGACACCTTCCGGAAAATTATCACCAACTTACTCAATTTGAATTATGAAACTCAGTTGGTTTCTTAAACCCAGGTCATACCCCCTATCATAGAGCCATCATATTATTGTGACATAATTTCCTGCTATGCCTCTCTTTCAATGAATCTCTTTAGATATGGAACAATATTTTTAATTTTTTTCATAACACCAGTTGTTACCATACCTCTTGGTTCACAGTTAACATACAATATATATTGAAGATATGAACAAATAAAGCCCAAGCTTTGAGAGGCAATCAGAATAAGGAGAGGTATGGTACTTAAGAAACCACAAAATTGGTTAATTACAAGGCTAGAGATAGAATCTATGTCTTCTGGCAACAACCAGAAAGGATATTCTTCACACGGCTGCTATGAGGATTGTGGTGAGAAGGGTATGCAAATCCTTGAAAAACCATCAATGCTCACTAGGTGTTGAGGAAAGGACTTGTTCGGCAGCTTGAAAGCCATGTGGCTTTTCCCCTGCCAAAGTCTGACTATCAGGCCAGAGCGATAGCCCAGCGGGTAGGGCGTTTGCCTTGCACACGGCTGGCCTGTGCTGGCCTGGGTTCGATCCCCGGCATCCCATATGGTCCCCCGAGCACCGCCAGGGAGTAATTCCTGAGTGCAGAGCCAGGAGAAACCCCTGAGCATTGCCGGGTGTGACGCAAAAAAAAAAAAAAAAAAAAAGTCTGACTATCATATTATCTAATGCAGTCATTTCTATTTCAAATCTTCCAGGTGACTCCGCCAAGAGTTAATTTCATAAATCCTCTCTTTATAAAACTTGAAAGGGTAACTGTGCCCTCTCAGGAGTTCAAAGAGAAACTAGACCCTCGGCCCCAAAGCCCAAAGAAGGGAAAGACCCTCTGGGTAAAGGTGACAGTGAAGGTGAAGATTGGCTCTTGGGTGATAGCATTGATAAAAGGTCACCCAGCCCACCTCATAGTCAAGAGACACCCCTCACCTTCCGGGCTGCTCCTCCAGGAGCAGTCTTGTGGGGAAGGAGCCCAGAGCAGAAACGAAACCCCAAGCCAGCCTCACTGCCCACACTCCCTCTTCTGGCCGGAGTCGCAGCTCCCCTTCCTCTGCACATCCTCGTTCACTACACCTATGGTGCAGCTGCCCCCGTGGGCCGGGTCTACACTCACAACCCATGTATGTCTCCCTCCGTGAAACCACCCCTGTGCTAGGGACACAGGTGGCCCGGTCAAAACGATGAAGGTTGTTTGGTGAATTTTGCCATTTGTAGGGAGAACCTAGCCTGCTGGTTATCTTCAGACAGGAGGAGCTTAGGATGGGAAGTCTGAGGGTCCAGAGAGATGTGAGCTGTGGGGAAGCAAAGGGGTACAGATGTCAGAAGACATATTATTATTTTCAAGGAAGACCCAAGCAGTCTCCTTGCACTAATTTCTTAGTGCTATCATTATATAGGTAGCTTGCTAAGAAATACAAACTTTCAGACTCCACTCCCTGAGACCTATCACAGGTAATGAACTGGGGAGATGACTTGAAGAGTATCTCCTATATGGGGTCACCAAGTTTGATCTCTGGCACTGCATGATCCCCCTGAGCACTTCTGTGTGTGGTCCTTTGTGGCTCTCAGTACCTGGAGCATAGCACTGAATCATTGGGCTTTAGTATTGAAGCTTCAGATCTTCAAAGCTGTGTCAGGTACCTCCTGGGACTCCTGAACACCACTTTACAGAATCTCCTCCTCCTC
The DNA here is from genome assembly GCA_021461705.1 of Cryptotis parvus. NCBI lineage: Eukaryota > Metazoa > Chordata > Mammalia > Eulipotyphla > Soricidae > Cryptotis > Cryptotis parvus. The sequence goes on along the minus strand of JAJIBD010010362.1, from coordinate 18,033 downwards.
AAAAAACAAAACAAAACAGACAAAAAAGGATGCTGGTAATTCAAACTGGCTTTGGCGGCCATGTTAGCTGGGATATTCTTGCATTGTTTGGGCTGCACAGTCTTGTGAAAAGCATTTTGGTCCCTGAAAGCTGGTTCCTCCCCAAGTGTGCGTGCCTGCTCTGGTCTTCTGCAGCAGAATCGTCATATCCTCCCACTCTTGTATCTTTTATCAGAGGGTGGAGACGTTCCCCCTCAGTACAAACTTTATGGCATCTATGACTCATTTATAGTCTTTGTTTCCAAGAAGTTTCCCTCCCTTAGTCTTCAGTTGTTCATACTGCCTTGTTAGTGCTAAAACTGTGAGCTTTAGAGAACGATCACGATCACGATCTTCCCGTTGATCATCTATTTGCTAGAGCGGGCACCAGTAATATCTCCATGGAGATTTAGAGAACTCCTTTGAAAAAAGTTTAGGCAGCATGATTTGCAATAATATTAATGAGAAGATTCTTTGAATACAATGTTCTAACACTACACCTCATACCATAGTTCATGTTTATCTCCACCATCATCTCAGTGTGCCCTATCAACCTCCTGACGTCCCAACCCCCCACCTTAATAAAAGAGAACCACTTCTTTTTTTTTATTTTTTTTTTTGGTTTTTGGGTCACACCGGCGATGCTCAGGGGTTAATCCTGGCTCTGCACTCAGGAATTACTCCTGGCGGTGCTCGGGGACCATATGGGATGCCGGGAATCGAACCCGGGCCAGCATGGGCGGCTGCGTGCAAAGGCAAACGCCCCTACCCGCTGGGCTATCGGCCCCGCCCCAAAAAGAGAACCACTTCTTAACATAAAATTTTCTTTAGGTCTTATATACTGTTACTTTTGGTATCCATAAACAGAGACATTCAAAAATTCAGAATTCCCATGAGTTAAAGAACTCTTTGAAAAACTCAGTAACTTCTCAGATCTTTGGTGATAGATTGAGTGAGAACAGTGACACTGGGTGGAGTAAATTCTGCTCCTTCTGCCCCTGCTTCTAACTCTCATTTAGGACAGGACCTGAGGAGGAGTAAGATCTCCAACAGCTCCAGGAGTGGAATTCTAAATCCATATCAAAATTACCCTTATCTAGGAAATATTTCGGAATACATTTCCCACTCTGATCTAATCCTATATCCTCTCACCACATGCCCTTAAGAGCATGATCTTCTGTGAGTGTGTGGTGGGTGTGGATTTATCCTGTCTTCACGGTTCTGCAAACCTCACAAAGATGATTTTTTTTAAATATATCTAATTCTCTGTGAACTGGTTCAAACTCTTTGGAAAACAATATGGACACTTCTCAAAGCTGAAAATTGAGTTTCCTTATGATCTAGCAAGTCCACTTTTTTGGCATCTGTCCCAAGGGCCACAAAGCACTATTTTGAGCAAAGATTTGTGCTTCTATGTTCATTGCAGTACAACTCACAGTAGTCAAGATTTGGAAACTACCAAGGAGTTGAAAAAAAATGAATCAATAAAGGCATTATGGCATGAATACACATGGACTAGTACTCAGCTATAAGAAAAAAACAAAATCATGCAATTTGCCATTATGTATTAGGCTGGAGTGAAGTCAGTCCAGAGGAGAGGAATAGATATGGAATTATCTAGCCTTCTACATGGGATATAAAGAAGCATAGTATGAGGTTAATGAATTGTCAAAGACAATAGAACTGGTCTACAGAACTGATCTTAGGAAGGGTGGAGGCTGGGTATACCGAAACAATGGTGGAAGGAAGCCAACACTTGGTGGAGTTTTTGGTCTTGGAACATTGTATGCAAATCATGGTGCATCAAAGAAACAAATTTATATATGTATATATATATATTTTATTATACCACCAAATTTATATATATATATAAATTTCTCAGCTCCTACCATCCTGACATAGACTACTTACCTGGTTCATAGTCCAATTCAAAGCTGAGTTTTTCTGTAAAGAGAAAATAAAACAGATTGGAATTTTATTAATCTCAGGACCAGAGTGAAAGTACAGGGATAAGGTATTGGCCTTGCTCATTGCTGACACTGATTAGATCCCCGGCACCATATCTGTCCCCAAATAGTACCAGCAGTGATCTCTGAGCACAGAGTCAGGAGCAAGCCCTGAGCAAGCCCGGTGTGCCCCCACAAAAACAAACAGTTTTCATAAGTATTACAAAACCACAGAACACTTAAGGGTGAGGAAACCTAGATCCAAAGAATGAAAACTGGAATATTCTAGAATAAATGAGGATTGGCTTTAGGATTGCATCAATATGCCCTAGAGCAAATGCTAAAATACACAAATTTCTGATTTAGGTGGACTGAGGTCACTTGTCACTTGTCTTCCCATTGTTCATCGATTTGCTCAAGTGGGCGCCAGTAACATCCCCATTAGTTGGGAATGGGTTCCATTATTGTTACTGTTTTTGGCTTATTGAATACACCACAGGTAGCTTTGCTAGGCTCTGCTGTGGCTCTGGGTTTTATCTAAAAATCTCACTCTGAACCAGCTCACAGGATTCTGATGCTACTGATTGTGAGCTTCGTTTTTGAGACCCGGCCCCTAGCTTTGAGCAGACAGGGACCATGATGGTCTGCCTCACTCCTCTCTGTGCCCTCAGAGCTTAGCACATAATAAATGCTCAAGAAACATCTACGAAAGGAATGGATAAGTGAATTTAATATTTTATTCTATTTGGGAATAATTTGGGGGGGTAATCAAGTGTCAGATTAATATTAAAGTAAAATTCTTCACTTCCAAGAAACTGGGGAGTACATATAGGAAGTGGATGACATTTTTTGTTGGTGTGTCATTTAGAAATATGAGCCATTGCTCATGATGTCAGAAGAGGGAAGGGAGGAGTTGCAGAGAACCACATTCCTGTTCTCATTCCAAAGCTTCCACACTGTGGCCACCACTACTTGTGCCAGAGCAGGGGTGCATAGTCCCAACACTGACAGTCCAACTCTAAGTAAGTAGACGAAAAAGGAGGGAGTAGAGAAAGAGAGGAGAGAGAAGTCAACTACCATGAGGTAAAGGAAAAATACAGTCATTGGTTCTTGACTGTATGTCAAGAAACAATGTCCATCACCAAACACATAACATATTACACATTCCTCTGTGGACAGTTTTCATTAATTATGCGGACTTTACTAATCATCCCTATCTTTAGCGCCAATTGATTTAATTGCTTTTCATATCAGTTAATTTTTCCCCAATGGGGCTGGAGCGATAGCCCAGAGGGTAGGGCGTTTGCCTTGCACACGGCTGGCCTGTGCCGGCCTGGGTTCGATCCCCGCATCCCATATGGTCCCCCGAGCACCGCCAGGAGTAGTTCCTGAGTGCAGAGCCAGGAGTAACCCCTGAGCATTGCCGGATGTGACCCAAAAAGCAAAAAAAAAAAAAAAAATTCCCCAAAATCTTTATTTTAATGATCTCTATTGTTACATACTTCTGATAATCAGAACTTATAAAAGTCTGCAAATAAGAAAAAGCAAGCTCAGAAAAGATGACACCCTCCCAAAGTCACATAAATCTTGGAAAGCAGAACCTGATGGTCATTCCTAAACTCAAGCTTCAAGACCACCTTGTCTGAAGAGGCCTGGGGTGTTCTTACCCAAAAACATCTTCATCTCTCTCTGCAGAGGGAGAGGCCTGATGGGGGAAGTCCCGAATCCTCTGGGCCCAGCTCAGGGGACACAGCCTCTGGTTTCCGGCACTTTCTGGTTTCACATCTAGAGACAGGAAATTATCCTCCTTAGCAATGTCTCCAGATGTATGTGGCAGCCTTCCTGAATTTGGTCCTGGAAGTGGCAGTTTCCACAGACAGACATCCTGAATTTAGGATAGACCGGTGTGGCCTTCTTGGGCAACACTATGCAGGGATGTGTATCTACGGCTAGAAGTTTGAGTAGATGAAGCTTTACCTGTGAATTTTTTATCCAACACTGAGAGTTGGAGAGGCAGTGCGGTGGGTAAGGTGCTTGCTTCACATGCAGGCTACCCAGGTATGTTTCCAGCATCCCACATGGTCCCCTGAGCCAGCCAGGAGTGATTCCTGAATGCAAACCCAGGAGTACCCTTGAGCACTGCTGGGTGTGCCAAACACCCCCAAGAGAATGTTGTCTATATGTATGGTAATAACTAGGTATGTGGTTTCTGTATTTGCACACAGACAGATAAAAGAAGAGAAAAAAACTTACCTTATGAGCGTACTTCTGATATCCTAGGAAAAGGGAGAGAAAGAAAAGAATTCAGTTTCCAATTTCTCTCCTACTTTTCTTATAACTAAAACCCCTCAAGGAGCACACTTCTAACTCTGGATAGAAAAGGACACCAGCCTCGTGGGAATTCACGAGGTTGAAGGTTCATCAGGCTTCTGGAATAACAGAGCTCAAAGCCGTGAGATGCACGTGGCAAAGTCAGAGACAAAAAGCAAGCCCTAGTCAAGGTCTCGGTTTTTCATTTCCCCATTGGTAGATTTGGTAGATTTCAGTACAGAGAAGTTCGCCTTTTGAAAATTCAGCTGGCATTTGTGTGCATAGTATATGATGCTTTGTAAGAGTACTTTCACTTGAATTTTACTTTCAGTATTCTCACAAAATCCCTGTGGGGCAAGCAAGAAAAATGTCTTCTTTATTTTATGGGAATAGGTATAGAAACCAGAGAATAAAGAGAACCGAAACTCCTGGGGAAGCAGGAACTAAATCTAGAGCTTCTAGTCCCGTGACCCATCTTCCACCCAGGAAGCAGGAATATGAGAAACGAAGACACGGCTCAGGCAAAGTGAGGACGAAATTAGTCAGAGGTGACAGAGCACGGGTGAGCTCAGGTGAACACCGTGGTGTGGCGGGGGCTCGGGAGGTGAGCAGGGAGAGCGAGGTGGGAGGGCTCAGGAGGTGAACGCAGTGGGCGTTGGGGGACGCAAATCTTACCGTCAAGAGCTCCCTTGCTGGCCTCTCACTCTTCCTCCTCCAGTTCGGAAATCAGAGCACTAAAGCGGCAGATCTCCCCAGTGACCAGGACATCAAACTCATCCCGTTGTTTCAGGATGTCCCCATCCTAGCCTCTCCAGCTGCGCTAAGAGGAGACCCTGCTGTTCCTCCAGGAACTGGCTTAGATGTGCAAACTCAGAAATCACTTTTTGTCTCTTGGTGGCCACCTGAGTCTGAGGGGGACAGAAGGAAAAGGCAGCTGGCATTATTTCTCCTTCTCTGTCTCGGTTTCACCCTCCCTCTCTCTTCTCTCTTCTCACTACATACCTAATCTGCCCCCCAGGACATCCTCCAAGGCTTAGTGATAAAATCAGAGTGCCCAGCTAGCCACATCTGTCGCCTGCTTCCCACACACGCTGGGGGCTGCTGTCTGATTTCCTTTCCACTTGCCACACAATTTCTCGTGAGTTGGACCGTCCATATAGCTTTGGGACCCTTTCTGGGTCTTCCTTAAGGGCAAGACTCAGACATAGAAGGGAGGTCGGTACTGGGAACATGGTACTTCCCACCTTTCATGAGCTATACTCGCTATAAGACACTGAGCTTCGTTTTTTTTTTTATAAGTATTTTATTATACCACCATGAGATACACAATTACAAAGATGTTCATATTTGGGTTTTGGTCATATAGTGTTCCAGCACCCATCCCCTCCACCAGTGCCCATCTCCCACCACTAACGTCCCCGGTTCCCTCCCCCCCCCCAGCCCACCTCCATGGCAGGTTCTTTATTTCTTTCCCTTTCTCTCTATCTCTTTCTCTTTTCCTTTCCTTCCAGATTGCGGATTACAGAACATACATTAAAGGGTTGTCATGTGTATCTTTTGCCTGTATTTAATGCTCAGTTCTAGGTTGGTATTAATGAGCTTCATTTTAAATATAATCTCATTTGATCCTAACAATTCTGTGAGGTCGTGAATATTTTTAATCTCATCTTCGCAAATGAGTAAGCTAAGTACAGAGAATTGACAGAGATCAAACATTTAGCAGAAACTGGTGTCAGAGGGGCCGGCAATAGTCAGCCCAGTAGGGCATTTGCCTTGCCTCTGCGGCTGACCAGGGTTCGATCTCTAGGCACCCCCATATGATCCCCACGCAGTGCCAGAAGTAATTCCTGAGCACAGAGCAGAAGTAACCCCTGAGCATCGCTGGGTGTGAGTCAATAAAGGCAAGAGAGAAAAAGAAAAAGAAACTGGAGAGCCGTGCTTCAACCTCAGAATAACTGCAGAGCCCCTTGTGCAACGGTATCTTCATTTCAAGGTTTCAGGCACTGGACCAGGGAGGGATGATGACCTACCAGGAGGACTTGTATCCTTTGGTTTTCTTGACTGGATTCCTTGTATCTCTTCTCTCTCTTTTCTTAGATTCTCAAGACACTTTGAATTTGCTCCTGAGAGAAAGAGCTAAAATATTTAAGATGTAAATGATTTGTTAAGGAGCATCCAACCTGTCATTTCAGCTGCCTTCAGCAATGGGATGAGCTAAGAAAGAATTACTGGGTTTACTCATCTTAGCAGTTTGGGGGTCTTGTTCCTCTTGCTTTATTCCCTCAAGAATTTTGATCAGAGCCTCTTCAGTATGACTCAGTATAGCCATGGACTGTGATTCAGCCCTGCCACCTGAGCTCTCCTTTTCTTTTCTCTTTATGGTTAAATACTCCTAATTTCTTTTTATTTTGAAAAGTGATACCAAACATCTGTCCATCTCGGGAACACGGTACTTCCTGCCTTTCATGAGGTTTACTCTGTATAAGACACTGAGCTCCATTTTAAATATAATCTCATTTAAACCTAAAAAACAATTGGGAAATAATTGTTTGAAATAAACTCTTTGACTTTTGTAGTGCCCTGACGAAAACAATCCTTTCTTTTGTATGTAATTCATTCTCGTACATAATTCTGAGTAGGAAGAAGAAACATGATAATGCCAAAATAATCCATAACTTAGCTTTAAAATGGCATAGTCTAGAATAGTAAAGGATAGATAAACACCTATACTGGTTTATATAGTTCATTTTGAAACATATAAATTTCTCACCATAAAATGTTAATTAAGAAACTGACACACATAAAGCTCTTGTATTATAGCATAGTACAAACAAAAGCTAAGCCAAAATCATTTAATAAGAACTACACAAAGATGCACACTACCACATACATGTGTGCCCTGAATATATGTAAACAGTACATGTGTCCACTGAATATATGTGAACAACTACTTTTTCATGAGTAAGAATACTCATTCCTGATGGAATGGTTTGAGGCTCTTTATGTTCCTGGAGCAAGCAGGTTCCCTTGGGCTCTACTTGCATGAGACAGGTCATGGAGAGGAGATGCACTGGTGCCCGCTCGAAAGCAAATCGATGATGAACGGGGAAGACATTTATACAGTGAAGAATACTCAATTATATTAATGTACTCAAAGAGCCAGAACTCCCCAAAATACATGCACACTGATAAACATGTAAAAAAATACACAAACCACATACAGGCACATACAATTTATGTGTTCATATAACAGTAAAGCACAAACACACAATTTTTATGTCTGGGTTATTGACTAGTTGATGATAGAAGTAGGGTGGTAAACTAACTTTTGAGAACCCAAATAATATACAACCTGGCTCTGATCCTCCTAGTCCTGATCCTCCTAGTCCTGATCCTCCTAGTCCTGTTCAATCCCAGACCACACTGGAATGTTCCAGATTCCCTTTTCCTACCCTGTAGGGCCCTGCTGCATCCTCCAGGAAACGTACTGCATGACCCGGTGTTCCCAGGCTTCCCGGCACACCACACACAGCTGCATCTCGTCATCCTCGCAGAAGAAGTAGACCTTCTCTCCGTGCTCCCTGCAGACGTCCTCCGCCTCTGAGTCTGAAGTGGGCACCAGCCGGAGACGTTCGATGTTCTCCACCACACTGGCCAGCTGCCAGTTGGGTCGGAAATTCCCTGGGCGGAAAGGCTCCTTGCAGAGAGGGCAAGTGGGGGGGCTCCTCGGGTCTGGGGCCAGGGATCTCCAAGAATCGGGTGAGGGCAGCCTCGGCAGAAGTTGTGACCACAGTCAATGGTAACAGGTTCCCTCAAGATGCCTTGGCAAATGGGGGCAATTGACCTCATCTGCCAAGCTGGTCAGAGAGGCAGCCGAGGCCATGGTGCTGCTCTGCCTCTGGCCCCTCCTCAAGGCCACCTTCTCTCCTTGGCTGAGGTGGAAAGGTTGAGAGAGAAGTAAGGACACACAGCTCACTTTTTACATTAATGTGTACACACAGCTGCATTCAGGCCATATTAAATAGGCAACATATCTTCAAAGCCCCTCTCTCTCTCCACACACACACACACACACACACACACACACACACACAGAGAGCAAGTGCACAATACCCACTTGTATCTCTGGTGTGCCAAGGTTCTGCTGTCCTTCACCCAAAGGCACAGGCAAGCATATATGCTCCAATAACAAAGGTGGAGAAATGGCAGAGGGAGAGGTAGGAATATGATGTCAGAGTTTTCTAGAGATGACTTCAGTGACTCTCTGGGAACAGGTGCCAGGAGGGACCTGGCTGTTCCCTCTGGTCCTATAAGGCACACTTGTAGGAGGGGGTGGTGATTATCACAACATCCACAGTGTAAAGAGAGCCTTCTTAGGGGACAAGCAGGAGACTGGTTACAGAGCAGTAATGCCACCCGGGCTCCCTGCAATATCTCCAGCTGTCTTCAGGAAGATTGTAGGGTATCAGTCAGCCCAGAGCAGGGTGTGGGGGTTCAGATAAAGCTGGCAAACCTTGGACTACCACGGCACAGGCAACTCTATGGGTGATGCCCCAACTGGGTTGCCATGGGGCTTCTGTACCCTGTGAGGAAAAAGAAAAATATCAAGAGTCATTTATTTTTTATTACAATGATATACTTCTTATGGATTAAGCAATTTAAATGTATGATCTTACTTATTTTCATATCTGCTCTATCATATCAGCACATTAGCTGGGTCGGCCAGTCTATTTAGCTTGCCCAAAGCACATATATAGGAAGGTGGGTGACCATGATTTTCACTTAGAGGTGAGTCTGAAAGTCATACTGCACAAAATGGGAAATATGTGAGCAATGCATTTAGCTTAAAATTTTCTAGTGACCATATTTCTAAAATTTAAATATTTTATTTTGCTTCAAATAATTTTTTTTTGCAAATTAATCGGTATAAAAAACAGCAGTGGAATATTTTACATTGTTTTCCCTTGGTACTAAGCCTTTGGAATCTATGATATATTTATTTTACAAACAACTGACTCAGGCCACCTCTCAATGATCTTTACCACATGTCACAGTAGGGTCATGTGTTATATAATTCTGGAGTGCATTCAGGTGGAGGCAGGAGAGCAGAAAGGAAGAGAATGTACAAATAATTAAAGGGAAAGGGAAAGTGAAAAAGTACAGGGATTGCTCATTCAGTGAGACACGGAAAGGCGTTTGCCCTAATCCACAGATGCTGTTGAGTGGGTGAAAACCTGACAGTTTGATCATTAACTAGTTTCAGAGTTTGGGAAAAGCTCGGGGCTGATGAACTTGCATTGACCCCAGTCTTGCCACTTTCTAACTCTGCCACTTATGGGAACTCAACTACCTTTCAGTTTACATTTCTTTCTTTGTGAAATGAAGGTAATTATATCTGCCCAAAAGGTTGTTATCAGGCTGGATGTACTAGATCAGTTTTGATCAATGGTTTAATCAGTTTATTTATATATATATATATATATATATAGGCTATGTATATATATATATATATGTACATATATATATATATATATTGGCTTTTGGGTCACACCTGGCGATGCTCAGGGGTTTCTCCTGGCTCTGCACTCAGGAATTACTCCTGGCGGTGCTCGGAGACCATATGGGATGCCGGGGATCGAACCTGGGCCAGCACAGGCGGCCGCGTGCAAGGCAAACGCCCCTACCCGCTGGACTATCACTCCGGCCCCCAGTTTATCTTTTTGACTGATTGTGTTTTCAAATATTTGTTTAACAAAGTGAAGAATTTGAATTACTGTTGCTTGCCTTCTCCTACCTGCATTTAAAAAATTGAACTAAGTCTGACTCTGGAAGGTACACTGGGCCAGGGATGAGAGCAAGAGTTAGGAGTTTAGGAGAAACCAGTCTGGGCAGGTGAGAAAAGATAGGAAAGGAAAAGGATGAGACCCCAGAGACCAGAAATGTCCGAACAGGGGCCCTGGAACCTGCAGAGACTCTCCTCCCCTCCAGCTGGACTTCAGCACGCAGGCACACCTCCGTAGCCCGTTTATGGTTCCCACCTGCTCGTGTCGACATGAAGTAAAGTTTCCTCCCAGGTTCTTCCCACCTCATTATGGGAAGGGAGGGATTCCGAAAACCCTATTTCCTGTGACCTCATGGCATGTTCTGTTCCCACCCCAGGGACCAAAAGGAGCCAGAAAGAGTGGGAGGGCAGGAACTTCTAGGGAAGGCTGGGTAACTTGAAATGCCCTGGAGTTTGGACCTGCTCAAGCTGACGGTGGTGGCCAGGACTGCCAGGAAGCAGAAAAAGGTGGGCCAATTGACTTCTCTGCCATACTGTCCCTTGGTCTCCTCCTTTCCTTCTGTGAATCAAGTAAAAAGTGACTTAATATCAGGGAGAGGGAAAGAGTGGCCTGAGGCAGAGGCCTCGCGACACAGACTGGAGAAGGCGTCGGGATGCACTCCAACCCCTCCCGTAGGGCCCTTCTGTCCTGCCTGTAAGGCAGTCCTGGAAGATGCAGTGACCGCCACCTGTGGACACACCTTCTGTCGGCTGTGCCTTCCCTCGCGGTCTCAGATGGGGGCCCAACCCTCCAGCAGGGTGCTGCTGTGTCCCTCTGTGAAGAGAAGGATCCAGAGGGAGGCCCCCCATGGTCCCTGTGCCCCTGGGTCCTCTGGGAGAGAGACGTGTTGTGAAGAGCATGGAGAGAAGATTTACTTTTTCTGTGAGAATGATGCTGAGTTCCTCTGTGTGTTCTGCCGGGAAGGTCCCTCCCACCAGTCCCACAACGTGTGCATCCTGAACGAGGCCATTAAGCCCTACCAGGTAAGAAGTTCAGCTTTAGTTTAGATGTTTGCTGGGACAATGTCCTGTTGGGAGAGGAATGGGTGAAGGTAGATTAACTAGGTAGAGATCAAGGGACCCAACAGCGAATAGGATGCTGCAGATGCTCTGTTTGAATGTCCGTGGACTTTGAGGGTATTAGATTCAGTTCTTGGCGGACCCTCTGTGACTGAGCCCAAATCATGGGAACCACAGTTCTAGTAAAGAGAATGTAGAGTAGGATTTCCTGCATGGGGGAACTGGTCTCCAGCTCTGCACTGGAAATGGGGTTCACCAAACCCCTGATCAGTGGGACCCAGAGGGAAAGGAGGGGGCTGGGAAGGGAAACCTACAAGAGCAGTTCTCCCTTTTCTATTTAAAAAATTTTATTCCCCTTCCCTCATTATTTTATTTTCTCTATGTGTTTATTGGGGGCCTCCCAAGCAGTGTTCGAGAGGCCCGAGGTCATTCATGTACCACTCTGCCAACTCTACGCAAGGTGGGTGCAGCCGGGTTTGAGGTACTGGTAAACATTAGGGCCACCCCAGGGGTGCTCGGGTCTCTGAGGTCACACTCAGTGGTGCTCCGGGATTTGAATTTGGAATATGGACCTGGGATTTGAACTTGGTCCCAGCACAAACAAAGAATATGCCCTTGACCACTGACCTCCCTCCTCTGTCCCCTCCCCACTTTCCTTATTTTCTACAAAAATAAGGTGAAGGTGATTGTCACACACCGACAGAAGGTGTGTGATTGTGATGACTGGAAAGTCACGATTGGGACAGTGTGTCTGAGACTGCACACTCTGTTATGACACCAGAGATTCCAAATGGCAGTGCTATTGTGATCACTGGATACATGTGGATAATAGAGCAAACTCACGGCAGGTTCTCCACCACTGGACCAAAGCCATAGCACAGCAGGAAGGGTGTTTGCCTTGCACGCAAGCCGACCTGTGTTCGATCCCCCTGAGCATTGCCAGGTGTGACCCAAAAAGCAAAAAAAAAAAAAAAGATACTTCACCACTGAGCTCTTCCTGCCTGCCCCCTTCCCCTGGTTTTTTGGTTGTTTGAGGGTGATTTTTTCTTTTTTAAGAGGATGAAGGTTCAGTGCAGTCCATATGGTCTTAGGGACATTTTTCATTTGTTTCCTCTCAGATCTTTCTCTTGCTTTCCAGTCAACTCAGTCTGAAAGTAGTTTCTCAAATATGCATTATTTCCACAGCCCTCTACCAACTCCGTGTTCTTATCCTCTGTCACCCTGTCTTTGCATAATTTCTTTTTTTAATTCTTTATTTATTGCCTTTTTAGGTCACACTGCGGCAATGCTCAGGGGGTACTCCTGGCTCTGCACTCGGGAATTACTCCTGGTGGTGCTTGGGGACTGTATGGGATCCTGGGATAGAACCCAGTTTGGCTGCCTGCAAGACAAATGCTCTCCCTGCTGTATTATTATCCAGCCCTGAGATAGATATTTTTTGTTTTCTTTTTGGGGGTTGTTTATTTTTATTTTGTTTTGTTTTGTTTTTTGTTTTTGAGTGACACTCGGCAATGCTCAGGGTTTTCTCCTGGCTCTGCACTCAGGAATTACTCCTGGTGGTGCTCTCAGGGAACCATATGGGATGCCGGGATCGAACCCAGGTTGGTGCGTGCAAGGCAAATGCCCTACCTGCTGGACCATGGCTCTGGTCCTGAGACAGATCTTCTTCAGGTACAAAGACAATTATGTCATCTCCTCCCAACTCCCACCACAGTCCTTCCAAGGGTTAAGAATGTCATCAGGAAGTCATTCAAGGCCTTCCAGTCATTTTACCTGCCTGTCCTGTCTAATGGCCTGTCTCACTGAGGCACAGTAACCAGTCACGCAGGACTATATGCCTGCGTTTTCTGGCTTGTTTGACCTTTTCCTGTTTCTAATGCTTTTCACATATAGCTCCATCTTGCTAGAATGCACTCCTTTCTGTAATATTTTAAATATAATTTAAACAATTATCAACAACAGTTAACAATATCTTGGGGACTCCCCAGTGATAATGAGGGGCACTGGTGTCACTCCTGGTTATTGTGTCCAGTAATGGGACGTTTCTAAGAACCTAGGCACCACCAAGGCTGCAGATAATCAGTGCTATGTCTACCGGTGCCGGGAGTGGGTGTGGTTCGGGCGAAGTGCTGAGGGTTGAATTTGGGGTCAAAATGCATGTAAGGCAAGCACTCTATTTCTTTAAGCTATCTTCCTAACCCATTCTTTTTATTTTTTATTTTTGTTTTTGGACCACATCTGGCAGTGCTAGGACTGGCTCTGCACTCTGATGGACTCTCTGGGAACCATATGTGGTGTCTGAGATCAAACCTGGGCCAGCTGCGCGCAAGGAAAACACCCACTGCTGCTCTTTTACTACAGTCCTCCCTGCCCTATTAAACATTTGTGTGGGTAGAATGGGTGGAAAGTTGAACCACACCAGCAGTGTTCAGGGTTTACTTCTAGCTTTGTGCTCAAGGATCTCTCCCAGTTGTGCATCGGGACCATATATGGTAGCTGGGATTGAACCAGTGTCAGTTATATTCAAGTTCCCAATCCCGTGTACTATTCTGCTGCTCTGTTTTAACAATTTTTAAGTGCTTCAAGCACACTATCCCCATCTCGAAACTTGTTTTCCATAAATGGTTGTTGTTTACTCAAATCTTCACTCTCTATTCTTCTGGCGCTCCCCTATCATTCTGGGTGTGCCTTGATGGTAGCTGTGTCTATCTGTTTTTTTTTTTTTTTTTTTTTTTTTGCTTTTTTGGACCACACCCGGCGATGCTCAGGGTTTACTCCCTGGCTCTGCACTCAGGAATTACACCAGACGGTGCTCTGGAGATCATATGGGATGCCGGGATCGAACCCAGGCCGGCACAGGCCAGCCGCCGTGCAAGGCAAACGCCCTACACGCTGGGCTATCACTCCGGCCCCTCTATCTGTATTTTAATTACTAATGATTGATACCTTCCCTAGATGTGATCTCTTTAGGAATAAGGATTGTGCCTTTTCCACCTTGGGATTTCTCAATGGTACCAAAAGAACATGATAGATAGCACTGGTGACTTGGACTATGGATAATGATGCTTCTTTCTTGACCATCCCCCATACACACAGGATCGTATCAGAAGTCGGATAGACACTCTGAGGATGGAGAGAGACAATATTGAAGATACAAAGTGCCGGGAAGACCAGAAGCTCCAAATACTTCTAGTAAATGCCACATTACCTGCCACCTTCTTCTTTGGGATATAGTTAAACTGAATCACTATGAAATACAGTGATTCAGTTTAAATGTTCTAAGAGAATTTCTTAACAAACCCCTCAATAAGCTACTGTCTGATTGGAAAGAACCAGCAAACTGTTCTCATCACCAGCTGTGTTTCTAAGAACATTTGGGTATAGGATCTTGGACCAGAACTGGAGATAGTTCTGGCATCTTCATCCAGGACTGATCCTATAAGCACTTTTATTCTTTTATATAGCAGAAAATGAAGTCCAGAGAAACAGTTTGTTCAAGGACGTAGGACAAAGCCTAGGTTAACAAATGAAAAAGGCCGGACCATTTAAAACATGACCATAGTCCATTGCTCTTCCCCACCCCACCCCAGTCTGTATGTCTGAGAGAATTTCCCTTCAACTTGGGGTTGAGACATAGGCAAGTATCTGTATTCTAGTCTTGACCATCATGCTGGTCTGGGTAATAGAATGGTTGTCTCCCAGCTACGACTCAACCTTTCCCTTCTATGTGAAAAAAGTTGTTCAGTAGGAAATATTCAGTGTCTGAATTTATGATACTAAGAACTCATTGATTGGGGACAGGAAGATATCTTCAGTCTCCTTCAGTTCCCATGAAAGTATTTCCTGTAGACAGATTCTTGAGTGGGTAAAACCCGTGCCACACCTTCTTCTAGTAGGTTCTAGTGACTAATTGCAGCTAACTTTTGCTATGAAATAGCCCTGGGGAAGGAACAGTGAGGATCAGAATAGTTTGTAGAGATGAAATGATTTTTGAAATGTCAATTCAGCTCTGATAGCATAATGTGATTATATAGTTATAATTTCTAAAAAATTTAAAAAGAGTATAACCCACAGAATTGGTCATTTTAGCCTGAGAGAAGTAGGGAGAGTAATTCTTAGGACTAGTCGCTCCATTTCCCCTTTACTCGATAGTCACTTGATCACTTGACATTCCGTTATTAACCGATTTGCTTAAGCGGGCACCAGTAACATTTCCATTTGACTCTACCAGTGCCAATGTAGCCCAATGGCATCTGGTTGATTCAGGAATACGAAGAGCCTCAAACCGTTCATTCAGGGTCTTGACGAGGAAGTTTGACCATCTTGTAGGTGGGCAGCCACGTGCTCTTTGACATTCAGTCGGTAACAGCTCTAGTCCAATGGTCATCTCCAAATCACATTACATGCCCAGCCCATCTGATTTTCGATGCCTTGGCAAATGAGATAGCATCCCTGACTCTGGAACAACGACAGAGGTCGGAACTCCGGATTCCTTCTCTCACTAGAGTGAGGCGTGATATTCCAATCATAGCTCTTTCGGTTCCTCTTTGGGAGACCGAATAGCATTCTCACCCTGCTTCAGAGAGCCCAGGTCTCTGGAGGCATATGTTAATGCAGGGAGAATGGTGGAGTTGAAGAGATGTGCCCAGAGCCAGAGGTTCTTTTTTTGCTATTTCTTCGATGCTTTTGAAGACATTCCATGCCACTCTCTCTTCCTCCTGCGCAGCTCAGGGTTTTAGGCTCGTTCATCATGTTGACTTCTCGACCTAGGGTACACATAACTGCTGCATTCAGAGATGTTTGTTTCCCATTGAGAGTTTAATGAGTTTATGAGGGGCCAATGTGATAGTACAGTGGGTAGGATGTTTGTCTGCATGTGGTTGGCCTTCTGGAACTAGTTCATATCTCATGAACATAGTTTTGTTGAGATTCAGCTGTAGACCTATCTTTCCACATTCTCGGTCAAAGTCAGCCAGCATTTGTGCCACTTGACTTATGTTTCGTGTTATTAGAACAATGTCATCAGCAAAGCAGAGGTGGTGTAGTTGCTGACCATCTATCTTCACTCCCCATTCCTTCCCATTCTAATTGTCGCATGATGTTCTCCAAGGGTGGCGCTGAAGAGTTTTTGGTGAAATGGTATCACCCCTGCTGAACCCCCTCTTTTGACATCAAGATCACTTCCTTGTAGAATGGTGAGATCCTGGTGGTGAATCCGCAATACAGCTCACGAAGGATCTTGATGTATTGGGTTTGAATGCCCTGTTTGGCTAGGACTTTGATGACCGCTTCAGTCTCCACAGAATCAAAAGGCTTTCTGTAAATCAATGAACGTGAGACAGAGCAGCATCTTGAACTCCCTACAAACCTCAATGAGCTTGGTTACTGTGTGGATATGGTCGATTGTGCTGAATCCTTTCCGGAAGCCTGCTTGCTTGCATGGTTGTCCTTCATCTAATGTTCTGCCAATCCTGTTCAGGATGACTCACATGAACAGCTTGTAGATGACGGACAACAGGCAGATGGGGTGATAGTTGCCAATGTCGTGGATGTCTCCCTTCTTGAACAGTAGAACTGTCCTGCTGGTTTTTCCATTGGGAGGGCACCTTGCATTCAGACAGGAAGCGTGTGAAGAGCCGAGCCAGTGTATTGATGAGTACTGAAGGCAGATTCTTCAGGTGTTCGGTCTGACTTTGTCTGGGCCTGGTGCTGTTCCCTTCTTTCCTGTCGAAATGGCATGTCGGATTTCAGAAGGGAGAACGCTGGGAATGACATATCCATCCTGTGGAATTTGGTATGTGGGCAGGTGGACGTGGCTATCAAAGAGATCTGAGTAGAAGTCACGGGATAATCTTCTCCATTGCCTTTCTGGAAGATGTGATAGATCTATCAAGACGTCGGAGGGCAGTCATCTTGGTCTTATGTTGGTGATGGACAGGCGGGCATTGCGAATGCTTTTCCCGGCTTCTTCTGCATCTTCCAGTATTTCTGTTCTTCTCTCTTTGAGGTCTTCCCTTTATTCGCTTCTCTGCACTGCTTTGCAAGCTTGGGATGTTAGCATTTGGTCGCCTGAGGCTCGCGCCTTGCTACGCCGAGGAATGAGCTTGAGAGTTTGTCAATGATCTTCCTGGAATCTGACATCCCTTGAGCCACTTCTGTTTATCCTCACAGAGTCAGATTGAAATAAAAAGAAGCACGTGGAAGAGACTTTTGAGAAATTGCAGAAGGAGCTTGAAGAGCAGCAATACCTCCTGCTGTCCAGGCTGAGGGAGCTGAGCAGCAGATCTGGAGGGAGAGGGAAGAGTACATCGCAAAGGTCTCTGAGGAGATCACTTGGCTGGAACTTCAGATCAAGGAGCTGGAGGAAAAGTGTCAGCAGCCAGCAAGTGAGCTTCTACATGTGAGAGAGCCAACCCACCACCTCATGGAGTAGGAGAGGATCCCATATGAAGGAGAGAGCAGGGACGGGGTGGAAGATTCTGGAAAGAGTCAGGAAGAGGACATGAAGAAGATTGGATTCTTTTGGCTTAATGAGTTTATGAGGGGCCAATGTGATAGTACAGTGGGTGGAAGTTTGTCATGCATGTGGTCGGCCCGGTTCTATCCCCAGCATCTCATATGGTCCCCAAGGACCATCAGGGAGTACTCCTGAGTGCAGAGCCAGGAGCAACCCCCTGAGCACGCCAGGTGCGATCCAAAAAAGTAAAAGAAAATAGCTTATGAATATCAGACCCAGGAAATCAGAATGAATTGTCCACATGACCCAATATCTAGAGGAGCTGGAGACAGATGGTCTTGGGCTTGAGTTGGAGTCAGATGCCTCTTCAAGCAGCATAACCTTGACAAATTTTTCTTAGCCTCTAAATATAAACATAGCATCTTCCTCAAAGGAATGTTGTAAAGACTAATAAAAGAATA
>JAJIBD010010361.1:0-26297 GCA_021461705.1 Cryptotis parvus | reverse complement strand
ACGGCTGTATTCCCAGAGCCCAACAGAGGTTGGCAAGGATGGGGACACATAGGCTAGAGCGAGGGGAGCAGGTGCTCTGCACACAGGGAGGCCCAGGGCGACCCCACATGATGTGGCCCCCTGCACCACCCACTGAGAGTGACTCCCATTCCCGAGAGGGGGTTAAACAGAAGCCTGTGACACTGTTGGGTCTTTGGCCTCCATGATCTCGTTCTCAACATCTCCAAAATCTTCCCTTCAACATCTCTCCTGTATCGTTCTGTCCTTGGATGTGAGCTAAATTCATTAGCAATAAAGTGGAGCTTTGATCAATTATGGGGCTGGGGAGCAGAGTGGAGCTGCACAACGATGCAGGAACTCAAAGCCCCGTATGCTCTGGGGGGGGTGGACACAGGCTGCTGACCCCTCCAGTATGCTCTAGGGGTGGACACAGGCTGCTGACCCTTCCAGTATGCTCTGGGGGTAGAGCACAGGCTGCTGACCCTCCAGTATGCTCTAGGGGGGTAGACACAGACTGCTGACCCCTCCAGTATGCTCTAGGGGGTGGACACAGGCTGCTGACCCCTCCAGTATGCTCTGGGGGTGGACACAGGCTGCTGACCCCTCCAGTATGCTCTGGGGGGGTGGACACAGGCTGCTGATCCCTCCAGTATGCTCTGGGGGGGGGTGGACACAGGCTGCTGACCCCTCCAGTATGCTCTGGCATGGGGCCCCGAGGGCACATGGGGGAAGGAGGTGAGAGGAGCTGGGGAGGCTGTGGGTGACTGAGGGGCAGACGGCCACCCTAAGGAAACAGGAGTCTTTCCCAAGAGCTGGAATATGTGCCTAGAGCAGGGGCTTCCTTGGGAATGGAGCCGCATGCCCTGGGGAGCAAAGGGACCCCCCTAACGCAGGCATGGCCCCGGATGACAGCAACAGACCATAGCCTGAGATTCCCTTTGCCCAAACCCACATGTGCTCTGGCTGTAGGCAGGTGCCCAGGACCTGCCAGCACAGAACAGGCCTCACACTTGTCACCTCCACCTAGATCTGTTTGTTTCGGGCCCACCTGATGGTGCTTAGAGTGTGTGGCGCTCCTCTCCCCACTTGTTGTAGGTGGCTGGGGGGGACTGGAGGGAACCAGCTTATTCCTTTTTCTTTTGTTTTTGGGTCACACCGGCAGTGCTCTGGAACCACGTGGGATGCTGGAGACTGAACCATGGTCGGTCACATGTAAGGCAAACACCCTCCCCACTGGTCTATCGCGCGTACTAGAATCAGTTATTCTTCCTCTGCTCAGGGTCACTCCTGGGGGTGCCTGTGATCGAATCCAGGCTGGCCGTGTACGACCAGCAGTCTAATCACTGTGCTATCTCTCTGGTCCTCCTCCCAAGGCCAGCAGCCTACCCACTGTGCTACCTCTCTGGCCCTCCTCTTCCCATCTTGTCCCAACAATAAAAACCATCCTTTGCAGCTCCATCACCCTGCTTCCGTCCTCACAGAAAAATCCTCCAAGGCTGGGCTAGAGCAGAGCTGTGGCGGCAGGTGCTCCTCCCGGCCACAGGGCAAATGGGGTTGGACAAGTTAAATGCTCCCTATGGCCCATGTCTTTCGGTCTGTCTATTCAGCTTCAAAGGAATCCACAAGACAAGAGACCATGGATGAGACCAAGACCCCACAGGAAGCAGAGCTCTTCCTTGCCATGGCTGATCAGGATTCAATCCCCGACATCCTGTGGTGTGCCCAGAGCACCGTCAAGAGTGAGCCCTGAGCATCACCAGGTGTGGCTAAATCAAACAAACAAACGAAAACCAACCCACAGGTAGTGGGCAGCAGGGGTGGATGTGAAGCAGATAGACAGGAGGACGGCTTAGATAATGCACCAGAGTTCGCAGCTCATTATAGGTCCCTTGGCCTTGCTTTGTGTAGTGGTGAACACTGGAAACTGGGCCTCCCCAGCTGTGGGCCGGGGTGTAAGAAGGGTCGGGGCAGGGACAAGTGGGTGCCGCAGGTCTGTCCAGTGCTTGGTGACCAACTGGCAGATCAAAATCAAAACCACTAAAAGCCTCCAGGGGGCCAGTTGGTAGCCTGGGGAGTAAGGTGTACTTTGCACTCACGGGCCCAACCCCAGTTGGATTCCTGGCACAAGAACGTACCTGGGGTGGCTTTGGTGTCATTGACACCCTGGGGACTAAGCAGAATCAGGTCTCTGAACCTGAGCCACGGAACCTACAACCAGTTGTGGAGTGTATGGCCCCGAGCCTCCATCACCCCCAAAATGCTTCCCTGGCATACTGACCATCCCCAACCTGATACTCAAAGCCACCTGGAGGGTTAAAGCCAACTGCTCAGCTCCCTGGGCCTTCCCTCCTTCCAGCTCAAACAGATTCAGCTTCTCCAGCTTCCCTTCATGTTTGGGGCTTCAGACTTCCCAGAAAGGAAACCTGGGCACAGACCCCACTCCTGGGGCCCTACCCAGCTATTCCATGTGGCTGGCCTGGGCATGGGGTGGGGGAGCGGGTGAGGGGTGATGAGCAGCACCCACAGCCTGTGCGGAGGATGTGGGCGCTGCACCCAGCTGTTGACGGGTGCCTGAGAGTAGGCGTGGACCTATACTTGCATCCCTTCACCACAGGTGGCCAGGGGTGGGCAGTGGGCATCTGAGGAGCAGTGCACTGAGGAGCAGACCCCACGAGGGACCCGCGCTCTGCCTCTCTGGCTGTTCAGACCTGCCACAGTGACCACCAGTCACCAGCATTTTTCAAAGACTGAGCGACTGCTGGGAGACTCCGTTGGCACCAGGATGTAAACTGAAGGTTGGGAGACCAGATGGGCTCCAAATCCTGTTGAAGCTCCCGCAGAACCCCACTCTCTCTGCCCATTTCCTGCCCCACCAAACAAGGGTGGGGGCACCCCCACCCCGGAGACACTGCAGCTGCAACAGAGAAAGTGACAAGGAGTGGAAGAAACTAAAATGCATTCAACACTCAGACTGGGGAGTGCTCCGGGCTGAGGACACACGGCGGATGTGGGAGCTGAGCCTCATGGCCCCGCGCCACCTGCCCAGCACCACTAGGTGAGCAACATTAGGTGTGCACCACCTCAAAACCAAACCAAAAAGGAAAGTGAGAATTCACAACCAAATTCTGTTTAGTCTGGGACCACAGCAGGCAGTACTTACAGGGGCCTCATCCTGTCTCTGTATACAGGAACCATCACTGAAGTGCTCGGGCGACTGTAGGAGGTACCACAGATTGAATGGGGTCAGCCGTGTGCAAAGCGAGCACCTAGATACACCCCTGTACTATCTCTCTGGCCCCTACAACCTGATTTTAAAAAAGCAAACGAGACAAGTGGGTTCGCTCTCCTCCCTCTAAGCCACCTTCTCTGCCCAGAGCGTAGCTTCTGGGCCCTGCTCAGCACCTCCTGAGCACCCCCAACTCACTGCCTGTTGGAAAAAAAAGACATTTTCATCCTCTGGGCCCAGCACCTCCAAGTTCTCTAAGCCCAGGCTGCAGACAGTGCCTCTGCACCCACCCATCCAACATAGCTGGGTCCCCCCCCCAGTGTCCATCACACAACAGGCTTGACCACAAGTCCAGAAAACGTAGGTGGAGTGGACACCCAACCCTTCCTCACTGGGCACTTTTGGGGTCACTAAGGTACTGTTTCTTAACCTGGTTTGTCTGCAAAGACCTGTGTGCTGGGGGTGCAAGGGAAGAAGCAGAAAAAAGACTCACGCTGGTTCATGTGCAGAGTTTCCGACAGAAGGGAAGGGGCGGCTGGGAAGCGACCCCGATGAGGCCAGTATGTGTATCCGAAAATGCAAACCTTCCCCCGTCCTGGGGGGGGCAAGGCCAACAGCCACGGAGAACATGTCCTCCTGTCCCCTGTCCCTCCACCCCCACCCCCACACTCCCCTCCCACCTCTCTGCAGCACTGGCTGTGCCCACTGGTCTTCCCATCCCAAGGCCGAGAGCTGCGCCAGGAGGGACAAGTCTGCAGCAAAGACCTCCCGTTTCCGACTTTCTCAGGCCTGGGAGCCCAGGCCTCACTCAGGAGGGACAATGAAAACAAGGCAGGTGACCTGCCCCCATTGTTCTCTGCTGGGCCGGTCACCCCTCTACAGCTGGGCAGCTGTCCCGTGAGAGCAGAGCTCAGGGCAGTGCCTCACCGTGATGGCTGACCTGGGAGGGAGGCAGGTGGGGCTTAAGCAAACAGGCTGCCGCGCTGCTGGGGGGCTGAGCTCAGGATGGGAGTCAACAGCTCTGCTCTCGGGGGACCTCAGGACGGGGGTCAGCAGCTCTCCTGCGGGGCCCTCAGGTTAGGGGGTCAGAAGCTCTGATCTCAGGGCCCTCAGGATGGGAGATGGGAATTCTGGTACTCACACAGGGGCTCCCCGACCTCATATACACCCCCAAGTGGTCCTCTTGGCTGAGTCTCAAAATTTATATATTTTTTCTTTTTTTGTTTTTGGGGGTCACACCCAGCAATGCTCAGGGGTTTCTCCTGGCTCTGCACTCAGGAATTACTCCTGGTGGTGCTCATGGGGACCATATGAGATACCGGTATCAAACCTGGGCCATCCACATGCAAGGCAAACGTCCTCCCATTGTGCTATTACTCCAGCCCCCGAGTTATCAATATTCTATCCTGTACTACTTGGTCACTTGGGCAAGATGGAGCACACAGTGCCAGGCTCCACAGGGTGAAGGTCTTGGTCCCTGCAACTGCTCTAGGGACCCGGGCAGGGGCTGTGTGTGTCCTCCTCCCTCTGGGGACCGGGGCAGGGGGCTGTGCGTGTCCTCCCCTCTGGGGACGGGGGCAGGGGGCTGTGCGTGTCCTCCCTCTGGGGAGCCGGGCAGGGGGGCTGTGGCGTGTCCTCCCTCTGGGGACCGGGGCAGGGGGCTGTGTGTGTCCTCCCTCTGGGGGGGGCCGGGCAGGGGGCTGTGCGTGTCCTCTCTCCCCTCCTTCCACAGGGAAGGCAGGAAAAGGGGCGGAGAGCGCTGGTGACGGGGACCCCACAGACACTGCACAAGTCCCCGAACCCGGCAAGGGGTCCTCCACACTGAACAATGGGACCATCTGTCCCCTGTCCTGGGCCTGGGAGAGAAATTCCAACCAAAGCAGAGTGCAAGAGGGAGGTGACATTATGACAGGCTGGGGCTGGTGACAGGTGGCACTTGGCCATTGGCTATGAAAGGGGGTGCAGGCGCACCCATCTCATTCTGAGGGTAGGATCCTCAAATGCTTGAGTTCTGTCATCCCCCCCCATACCGCAGGTCACCCCGACCTTGCAGGAGAGGAAGCAGCAGACACCAGCATCAGCCACTGAGGTTTCTAAAAACAGCCTAAGCAGCCATAAAGGAGGTCAGCAGAACTGCTGAGTGGCCAACCCGCCCCGGTCTCCAGTCTCTGCAGCCACGATGGCTCAGGGGGCCTGAGAGACCCCAGCCCACATGCTCTGGACTCACCACAATCAAAGTCCCATGGGGCTCCCCAAGCTTCAGACACTCCTATGGGGGACTAGGATCCTGATCCACCTGGGAACGCCCTCATGCCCCTCACAGACCCCCTTTCCACACTTAGACTGGAGATGGTCCCCTGACTTCACATACTACATACAACACACTGCATGCCTGGAAGCGGGGCTGGATGCCAGGTACTCAGGCTGTACCTCCCAAACAGGCACTGGGTAAAATTGTAGGTGTGTCGGGGGTACCAGCAGTCCAGAGTTGGTGCTACTGTGGATGAGAGCTGGGCTGGCCATGAGGGCGATCCCCGCTTCCTGGCCAGTCACCCTAAATCCAACGATGACAGGACACTATACCATTATCTAGAGGGGCAGTTACAGCCCCGGCAGACACAATTCTGCAAAGGCACAGACCTCAGGGTCCTGAAGCCCGAGCAGAGCTGGGTACCGGGGCTGATTATCAGAGGCAAGCCGTAAGCTCCCACCTCACATGCCCGGAGGGGTCAGGCTGCCCTCAGGCTGCAGGCGCCCCTGGCTACCCATCAGTGATTTCCCCCTTGCCAGCCTACATGGCCAAGCTCCTGGTCAGGGCCCTGGGCAGCAGCCAGCCAGACTGCAGACTTTGGAACCATCAGGGGCATTCCACAGGGAGGGGCAGGAAGTGCCCCCACACCTGCATAGCTGTAGCCCATGGGTGGGAACCTGCTCCTCCAGTAATACCTTGAGGGGGTGGCTGACTCGCAACACCTGCTCCGCTGAGTGACCTGGGCTATGGGCACTCTTTTCCTCCTCCAGCGCCCCTAGAAGCAGCATCCTCAAAGGCTGTGTGAGCCTGCCCGTGTATCGTCTCCGTAGGGTAAACAGTAAACCACTTCACTCACCCATTCTGAGGCGAGCTCAGTGGCCAAGAGTGCCTGCCTCCTGAGTACGAGGCTGCAAGTTCGACCCTCAGCTGCACCCCACATGCCCTGAGCAAGATCCTGGAAGCAAAAACAAAGCATGTGGCCTCTGGAGGAGCACATGACCAAGAGTATCGCCCTGGGCACACCGTGCGGATCCCTCATCAACAGCGCCAAGAATAGGGCTTAGGAAAGGCAGCAGTCCGGGAGGGGCTCAGAGGGCCGCAGCACCCACTCCACGCGCAGGGGCCCGTCGGTCCCTGGGAGCACCTGGACCCAAGCAACAAACTCTCCCAGTGCAACCCCGAAACTAAACATCTTGGGGCCAGAGCAACAGCACAGCAGGGAGGGCATTTGCCTTGCACATGGCAGACCTGAGTCTGATCCCAAAAGCACTGCCAGGAGTAAATCTTGAGTGCAGAGTCAGGAGTAACCCTTGAGCATAGCTGGATGTGTGTGTGTGTGTGTGTGTGTGTGTGTGTGTGTGTGTGGGGAGGAGGAGAAGGAGGAGGAGGAGGAGGATGAGGGAGGATGAGGAGGAGGAAGAGGACAAGAAGAACAAGGAAGAAATTCAAGAAAAAAAGTTCAAGAAGAAGCAGAAGCAGAAGGAGGAGAAGGAAGAAAAAAGTTCAAGAAGGGGCCGGAGCGATAGCCCAGCGGGTAGGGCGTTTGCCTTGCATGCGGCTGGCCTGTGCCGGCCGGGTTCGATCCCCGGCATCCCATATGGTCCCCGAGCACCACCAGGAGTTATTCCTGAGTGCAGAGCCAGGAGTAACCAATGAGCGTCACGGGTGTGACCCAAAAAGCAAAAAAAAAAAAAAAAAAAAAAAGTTCAAGAAGAAGCAGCAGAAGTGGAAGTGGAAGCGGAAGCTGGAGTGGGAGTAGGAGCGGAAGAGACTAAAAATCTTTTTGAAAAAGCAATCTGAGGATAACACAGTGGGTAGGGCGTTTGCTTTGTACGCAGCCAACTGGGGTTAAATCCCTGGCATCCCATATGGTCCACCGGGCCTAGCCAGGAGTAATTCCTGAATGCAGAGCCAGGAAACCCTGAGCATTGCCCAGATCAGGGAGAGAGGGAGGGGAGGGAGGGAGGAAGGGAGGGGGAGGAGGGAGGGAGGGAAGGAAGGAAGGAGGGAGGGAGGGAGGGAGGGAGAGGAGGGAGGGAAGGAAGGAAGGAAGGAAGGAAGGAAGGAAGGAAGGAAGGAAGGAAGGAAGGAAGGAAGGAAGGAAGGAAGGAATACTGAAAGAATGCAGGTGTTAAGGAGGTAATACTACCCTTTAACCCCCTGCCTCTCCTGTGAGGTCGCTCCACCCACCCACCTGGCCCCCAACCTCTCCTCCCTGAAGCATCTGGCCCCCATCCCCCTCTGGCCCTCTAGAGGGCACCCACACCCCAACACACACAGTCACAAAACCTTCCTCCTGATTTCATCTAACGCAAGCCACTTCCTCTGGCTCAGCCTCCAGTGGGAGGCGGGAAACAGCTGGTCTCCATCCTCTCAGAAATCAATTCTACAAGAAGTCACCGGCAGGCCGGTGCGGGTGTGGGAAGGTTGGCACTGCCTCAGGTGTGGGCGCCCCTGCCCACTGCCCGCCAGCCCCACATGAAGTGACAGTGAGAGCTAAGCGTGGGGCGGAATTCACTGCACCCCCAAATCACAAGACAAACAGCTCCAGATTCAAGTGGCGCCCCCCACCCACCCCTACCACAGCACAAACAGTATCCCCAGTGTCCAGATTTGGGGTCCCCCTCCATCCTGAACCAGCTATCCAGGTATAACACAAACGCAGAGTACAGACAGACCCAGCTCAGGGACAGTCCCTGCCGAGCGGCCGACTAGGGTGTGGACTTGAGCAGGGAGAAGAAATGCCTCATTTGTGCTGAAAGTCTGGAAAAGTACCGCCAGGCCCTCCCAGCAGAGGTGGGGAGAACCTTCCCCGCCACCCCAGCGCTGGGTCCCTGACCAGGTCAGGGTGGCGACAGGAAATGGAAACTCTCCGGCAGCCCCACGCCAAAACACAGAAGCTGAAGAACAGGGCGCACTGTCTTTCTCTGCTGGGAGCAAGCGCTCTTTCCAGAGCTGAGCCCCGACAGCCCCCAAGATGTCAGGCTTTACAACAGTGTGTGGGCGTCACGGGCTCCAGCCCATTCTGCTCCCCCTTCCAAAGGTGCGGCCTTAGTACAGCGGGGAAGGCCTTGCACGTGGCCACCCCAGGTTGGCTCCCAGGTACCACATACAGACCCAAAGCCCTGCCAGCAGTAAGAGTGCACAGAGCCAGGAGTAAGCCCTGAGCACAGCTGAGTGTGGGCCCAAACTGAAACAAACCCCTTCTGTGCCTTCTTCTTCCATTGTTTGGTAACACCATCACGCTATGTTTTGGTTAAGTTAAGCCATCCCCATTAGAGGCTGGGGAAATGGGGTCATCAACAGAGGCTGTTTTGCACGTATGTAGGGCCCTGGGTATGATTCTAGAACCAAAATAAAGACAACAGCCACAATAATCACAAGCAAGGACATCTCACCATGGTTCTTGGCCCAGGAGGGGTCAGCCTCTCTGATTCACCCCTAATCAGAACTGCATGCTGGGACCTGGGCTGTCCCGAATCTTGCCTGTACATGGTGCTTTGGTTCACTCAAAAGGTGTTTTTGCAAACAACCCCATCAAAATATGGGGAGAAGAAATGAACAGAAACTTCAACAAGGAAGAAATTTGAATGGCCAAAAAACATATGAAAAAAATGCTCATCATCACTAATCATCAGAGAGATGCAAATCAAAACAAGAATGAGATATCATTTTACACCACAGAGACTGGCACATATTCAAAAAGAGCAAGAACAACAAGTGCTGGCGTGGATGTGGGGAAAAGGGGGACACTCATCCACTGTTGGTGGGAACGCCGGCTGGTACAGCCTTTCTGGAAAACAATATGGACATTCCTCCAAAGACTAGAAATTGAACTCCCATTTGACCCAGCCATACCACTCCTGGGAATCTACTCTGGGAAGCCAAAAATACGCAGCGGAAACACCATCCCTACTTTTATGTTCATAGCAGCATTATTCACAATAGCCAGAATCTGGAAACAACCAGAGTGTCCGAGAATCAATGGCTGGATAAAGAAGCTTTGGTACATCTACACAATGGAATACTATGCAGCTGTTAGGAAAAATGAAGTTATAAAATTTGCCTATAAATGGATGGACATGGAGAAGATTATGTTGAGTGAAATTAGCCAGAAGGAGAGACAGATACAGAAGACTGCATTTATTTGCATGACATAAATATATATGTACATATTATGATACCAATATCCAAGGTCAAGTGAAACAAGTATTAGGAGGTCTTGTCGAAGGTGGAAATTATCACAAACGTGTGGGAGTCAGAGGCTAGGTAAGACAGAATGGAACAGTGTGCTAACAATTGTCGAGGGTACTAATACCAACCTAGAACTGAGCATTAAATAGAGGCAAAAAGATACACATGGCAACCCTTTAATGTATGTTCTGTAATCCATAGTCTGGAAGGGAAGGAAAAGAGAAAGAGAGAGAGAAAGGGAAAGAAATAAAGAACCTGCCATGGAGGTGGGCTGGGGGAAGGGGGAGGGAACTGGGGACGTTGGTGGTGGGAGATGGGCACTGGTGGAGGGATGGGTGCTGGAACACTGGGACGTTGGTGGTGGGAGATGGGCACTGGTGGAGGGATGGGTGCTGGAACATTGTATGACCAAAACACAAATATGAACTTTTTAATTGTAAAAAAAAAAAAAGGGGGTGTTTTTGGGCCACTGCAGGACTTGGCAGAGCTGGGAGCACAGTGAAGACGAGGCTTGCCCATTGGGTCTGAAGAGCCCCTCCCTGGAAGGGAGACTAGCTACTCAGGACATGCCCAGTCCAGCAACACCCCCATTGGGGACCCACATTCCATGTCTCATTCTGAGCTCAAGGGGTCTGACCTCACACAACTTGGTCTGCTGGCAAAAGCCCACCTTGGTTCCCCTTTGTTGGGAGCCTTTCCCTCAAATTCCTGATACCTATCTGCCATCAGCAAGAACCACACGTCCACAGGCGCTTAGACTACTCCCATCTCCAGAGCACACTGTTAAAATTGGGTTTATGTGTGCTCCGTGTACCTGCACTCACAGTAGTGCCACATTCATCTTACCTTCCCGCCAATAACAGGTGTGAGGTGGCGGGTCTTTGTTTTCAGAGCAATGAGACAGCTTTACGGAAACAGTGGGAGGCAGAGAGAAATTGGGCCTCCAACTCCCCAACTTCGGCACAGCCTGGTTCTACTTTTAAACCAAGTCCCCGAATCAATGCAAATACAGAATCAACCATGAGTGAACTAGAGCTACCCCACAGTCACCGCCCGCCCCGCCCCTCCAATCATCTTGTTTTTGTACAACTTGGTAGTCTAACTTAAGAGCTCAGACCCACTTTAAATAAAACTCATTTGAAGCACCAGGAAACCACACTGTCCCGGCCTGGGCAGTGTGCGTGACAGGTGGCCCCATCTGGTGGTCGATGTGTACCCCCCCACACACACATAGCATGCCCAAGAACAGCAGAAGGGGACAGGAGAGATGTGGAGCAGGCAGTTCCCAGCACTGCTAATGAGTCTTGAGCACAATCCAGGAGAGATCCCTGAGGTCCCAAGTGTGACCCCAAAGCAAACCATCCAACGGCAAGGGTGACGTTATGTGCAGGGCGGCGGGAAGTGTGGCTGAGCACCAGGCAGGAAACCGACCTCAGGAAGGGGAACTCCAGCATCCAGTGGCACCAAGACACAGCAGGTGGGGTGATCGCAGGGCACTCTTAGCCCTTCTGGAATGAGTGGTGTGCCCACACTGGGACCTCCTGACACCCCCCCCCACACACACACACACTCACACAGCTTTCTTGGTGCAAACCTTCCCCGTAAGATGCCCAAGTGCCCCGCACTACAGCTGGGAAGTTGCAGGGGCCCGGCCCCCAGGGAGCCTATCCCAGTTCAACCAGTGATGATCCCAACCGCACCAATGCCCACAGGGCGGGGCTATAGTGCCCTCAGATGCAAGTGGGAGGAGCTCTTCCAATTTGTTGACTTAAAGAAGGTAAATTTAGGGGCTGGAGATAGTACAGTGGGGAAGACACTTTCTTTGCAAGTGCCCAACCCAGGTTTGATCCCTGGAATCCCATAAGGACCTTTGAGCAATGCCATGAGTGATTACATAAGTGCAGAGCCAGGAGTAACCCGAGCTTAGGACCCAAAGAACAAAGAAAGGAGGGAAGGAGAGAGAGGAGGAGGAGGATGAAGAAGAGCAGGAGGAGACAGAGGGGTGCTAACTCTCTCCCCCATAAAGGAGCTGGTGGCCAAGCAAGCTCTGGGCAGCTCTGGTCTAGAAGTGCCGCCCGGCTGTCCTGGGGAGGAAGGCATGAGGCTGTGTCAGGAGAGAGATGTGGGGACAGAATGGGGTGGGCTGCAGCAATCGCGCAGCTGGTGGGGGACCTGCCCTGAACACTGCTGACCAGGGTCCAACCCAGCACCCATTTAGTCCCCAGAGGCCCGTAGAGTGATTCGAATGCAGAGCCGGGATTAAGCTCTGTGAATGGCCTAGAGCCTCCTCGTCCCCACCCCAATTACCCTCTTGCATTTAGGCCAGTATTGCGGTCCACAGAAGCCTTGGGGGGTGGGGGGTACAGCAGGCCCACCCTGGGCCCACTGTTCTTGGAAGCAGGGAGGTAGGCACTCGCATGGGGGTTCTACGAGAACCCTCCGGCAGCCCCAGGGCAGGGTCCATAGTCAGGTGACAGCAGCACCCCCACAACAGGCCACCACACAATGCTCCCAGGAAGGAACCAAGTCTCACAGGAGTCAGCATGCCACCACCAGAACAGTGGGGGCCCTGGGGAGATGGCTCAGGGCATAAAGCCCCTGTGGGTGAGACCTCAAGTTCAGTTCTCAGCATTCATTAGCTCCCGAGATGTCACAGGGTGGCCCCTGAGATCTGCCCATGCCCCAGGTGACCTCAGCACTACCAGGTCTAGACCAAGGGCCCAAGTCCGGTGAGTGACTAAGGGCTTGCGCTGCTCTGCTGTGAGCAGGGACACCAGCGTCCTCTCATCACATGGGCCTGGACGCTCTCAGCACTCTCATCCTTCCAACCAGCCCCCAGAACTGAGGGCTAGACCGGGTCGGAGGTGGTGGTGTGGAAAAGCTGATAACCGGGACACCCTCCCCCTCTTCCTGCTCTCCAGGGGTGCTGACAAGACACAACTGCATCACAGGCCCCACTCAGCCCACTCAGCACTTCTCCTGGGGCGAAGAGCGCCCCGCAGGGAGGGAGGACAGGGCTCGGGTCCAAAGCCAACACTGTCAGGATGCATTCCGCAGCCCGGGAGGGGAGCAGGTATTGGAGCAGGAGCTGGGGGGAAGACGGGGCTGCTGGTGGCTGCCATCTGGATCCTTCTGAAAGCCCGCGAGCAGGTGCCACCCTGCGCCTGGGGCAGGAAAAGGGACCCCAACCTGGGTGGGGCACAGGAGCAGCCACAGCAAAGTCAACTCTGGCCCATGACGACCTGCCATGGTGCCTCCAGCCCATGACAAAGAAGCTGTCTCCACCCAGGAGCAGGACCAAGTCTCTTCCCTCCCACTGGAGTTCCAGTGAGCCCAGAGGAAACCGAGGCAAGGGCATAACTGTCCCAACGGCGGTCCCCAAACAGCTGGTAACTGATAATGTGGGCACATGAGCAGACAGGAAACCCACATCTATGGTGCAAAGGCGGAGCTTCTCCTCCGCCTCCTTCTGTCATCAAGGCTCGACCTCTGGGCTCCCTGGCCCTGAAACCCTTCAATGAAGAGTCTGGGGTCTGCTGTGGAGGGAAGGATGAAGGCAGAAAGACAGAGGCCGAGGAAGATGGCTCGCCGCATGTAGAAGCCCAGGCTTTGAACCCAGCACCACACGGCCCCCAGCACTGCTGAGAGTGAGCCCCCTACCTAGAGCACCACGTGGTATAGCCCAAAAAGAAAGACTGGGAGAGCAGGAAAACAGATCCCAACCGAGGCGGGGGGCGGGGGTGGCATTCACAGAACCTGCCTTTCCTGCTCAAGGCAAGTAGAGAGAGGGTGGGTGGACACGAGCTATTGGAGTCCGTTCTTCTGTAGCAGAGAATCCTACGCGGATTGATGGGGGTCTGGTGGAAAGAGGCAGTGGCGCGTCTCAGCTCTGGTTCTGATCAAGGCTGGGGTTCAGGCTGCTCTGCGAAAGTTCCCTCCCACACCCACAGCTGCTGCCACGCAAGCCATCTATCAGCCTAGCTCCAGACACGCACAACTAAGTCTTGGCACAGATGCAAGCCAAGAGACTTTCCAGCCTGGAGACGGGAAACCTAGAGGAGTGTGTGTGCGTGTGTATGTGTGTGTGTGTGGGGGGGAGAGGAAGAGTCCCACCCTGCCAAAGCCCCAGCAGTCACACCCACACCCCACCTCCACTCCGTCACAACTGATCTCTGCAGACACCAAGCCCAGGAAAATTCCAGGTACAGCTATATTCAGGCTGAGAATTATTCGGAGGTCTTCTCCGTGGAGGCAGGCATCCTCCACCACCCCACCCCACCTACCCCCGGGGCTCCAGAAAGCCCTGGAAGCCACACCACACCCCACAGCAGTCCTAATGGAAACACATCAGCCCAGATCTACAGATCCTGGAGTGCACGACCATATTACACGGCTGCAAGACACCTCAAGCCCCACAAAGCTGCCATCTCAGTAGGAGCAAACCAACATGATGGGAAAGTAACACAGAAGCCACTGAAACTCAGTAAACAGTAACACAGAAGCTAACTAGCAACAGCGGCTTACGGTGCCCTCCACAAGGATTTAATGAGCCCACGGTGAGATACAATAATCTTCATAAATTTTCTTTTCCTGAAGTATGTTTCGATAAGTCCATTAGCCACAGTTGTAATAAGCAACATGAAATTATTTCGTCTGCTAAGGGGGCAACTTTGGAGGGCAGTTGGGAAACCGCGGACAATGGTGACGGTCCTGGTTTGGGGAGGGGGCAGGGGATCGGTGCTGCGACACTGAATCCTGTAACTGTATTATGAGCAACTTTGCAAACCACAGCGTTTAAGTAACAACAACCAAAAAAGCAGGTTCCTGGCAGCAGCGCCATTGTGCAACTACAGTGCCGGCCCAGGACTGCCTACTCCCACAGAGCCAGCTGCAGTCACCGACAGTTGAGTGACCGCTGGGCCACCCTCCTATACTAATCCACGTTATCAGTGGACCTGGACCTCAGTGCAGGAGTAGGCGGGGTTTCACATGCTCCTCCACTCTCCTGTGCATGCTGGCACAGTGGAGATCAAGAGTAGGGGTCCGGAGAGAGAGACCAATGAAAAGAGCCCACATCTCCTGGGCCATCTCCAAAGTACTGAGAGGAGAGTCTGAGGGGACAGAAGGCCCTGGGGGATTTCCAAAAAGCTCTGGCAGCAGCCAGCTACCCCAGAAGGATGAGTGCCAATCACCTCCCCACCTACTTCCTGAGCTGCTGCTTCCAGGGAGCCCTCCCTAACTGCCCCACTGGAGTGCCATTGCTCCTTGAGTCTACCTTATTGTCCTGTGAGCTCCGCAACCTTGGGAAAGTTACATAACCTCCCAAGGCCTGCGCTTTGGCTCTAGAACAATAAAGGGAGGCCGTCAGATAACCGCTCAGCACCCTTCCCGCCTCCCATTTTATGAGGCAACAGCTCAGACCCTCCTCCTCCACCAGTCTGCCCTGCCTCCAAGGTTGGCACCTCACCCCCTGCTTGGAAAAAGCAGCCACAGAGCAGCTCTTGGGGTGCAGAGCCCTGGGTGGCAGGCGCCCAGGTCAGGGCAACAACTTGGAGTTTCAAGAGATCATTCTTTATGCAGAGACAGAGAGAGAGAGACTGAGAGAGAGAGAGGAAAAGGGGTACCTGCTATTGAGGCAGCCTGCGGGTGGGCGGGAGGAAGGGGGTGTGGGTACACTGGTGGTGGGGATGGGGCACTGGTGGAGGGATGGGTGCTGGAATACTGTATTACCAAGAACCAATTATGAACACCTCTGTAACTGTATATTTCACTGTGGTATAATAAAAAAAAATCTTAAAAAAAAAAAAAAAAAAAGATCATTCTTCCCCAGGCTTCGCATGGCAGGGGCTGTACAGTGCCGGGAAATAAACAGCCTTTCGGGCCAGAGTGATAGCCCAGCGGGTTGGCGTTGCCTCGCGGCTGGGTGCCCGGGTTCGATCCCGGTCCCATATGGTCCCCCGGCCGCCAGGGTAATTCCTGAGTGCGAGCCAGGAGTAACCCTGAGCTTGCACTCAAAAAACAGCCTTTATTTTTTTTTTTTTTTTTCTCTTCACGTCACATCCAGTGATGCTCAGGGGTCACTCCTGGCTCTGTACTCAGAAATTATATTTATTGGGTCTTGGGGACCATATGGGATGCGGGGATTGAACCCCGTAGGCCACATGCAAGGCAAATGCCCTCCCAGCTGTGCGATTGCCCAGCCCCAGGCTTTCAATTTCAGACTTCTGTCACTGCTCCCGAAAAGCTCCTAGTGGATGTAGAATCTGGCACTCATCAAGGGAAGAGGAGCTGTGCAGGTCGGAAGGCCGGCAGCAGGCTATGTGCAGTAAGTGGACACACGCCTCAATACACTACCCAGGTTTCCTCCATTTAACAATATCCGCATCCCAACACTGTAAGGCAAACGCACCACTACTGAGCCGTATCTCACTCAGACAAAAGGCTCTGATTTTAAGGTGTTTTCAGGGCTGGGGATGTGGCTCAGTGGTACAGCACGTGCCGTACAAGTGAGGCTCTGGCTTCACCCACAGCACCGCAGAACACACAAGAGTGGTTTGAAAGGGGACTGGAGGTGAGCTGTCAGGAGCCCGGGCCCTGGACTTGGCCAGGAGAGGCCAGCTACACCTGATCTTCGGCTCAGTTTTCCAACCTGCAAATGAGATCATGTGGGAACCCCAGACCTCCCGGGGTAAAGGCAAGCACCTCAGACAGAGGGGGCTACAGGAACGCAAGGTAAGGTCTAGGGCAGGGGGAAGCGTGAGGAATCATGCAAGCTTCCAAACGCGCCCAGACACTGCAGGCAGCACCCTGGCCCTCCCATGGCCAGTCCCAGTGGCAGCGGTAATGCAGGGCCATCCCGCCAACGTGGGTAATGCCCAGATACCTCTTCCTGCCCACAGCTTGGCCTTCCTCCTGCTCCCTCCCTCAGAGGCTCTGAAGATCAAACAGCACTTTCCAGAAGGAAGGGGCAGGGGGCTTCCCTCACCCCAGCACGTCCACTTGCCCTCTTCGTTTCCGTAGTACGTGGTCAGGAGACATTCCCCAAAAAGGCAGGGACGTGGCTCCTCTTTGGAGCAAGCCTGAAGCCAGAGCATATAGTACATGCTCAGTAAAGCCCATACAGCACAAAGGCAGGTGTCTGCTCCCCTTTCCAGGGGTTAGCACTGGGGACCCCTGCCCCTGCCCCCCACCGGCTAAGTATGGCCTCCACTGGCTGGTAGCTTAGTTTGCTCCAGGTAGAAGAGCTCAGGAACAGAGTGGGGGTGGGGGGGGGGGTGCAGCGCTGCAGAGGATGAGGAGCTCCAGAGACCCGGGGAGTAAGGGCAGCTGATGCTGCGATTTCCTCCAAGGGGAGAGATAAGGATGAGCAGCCCCGAGGCTGGGGAGCTTGTTCCACAGGCCTGGCCTTATTTATCCTCACTGAGGTGTAGTGGGGAATCACTCCTCTCCCGTTCTGAAGCAGCAAGGGGTACAGGGCGTGGCAGAAAGGTGCCCTGGGCCTCTGGGGACAGCACACTAGCACCAGAACCTGCTGCGAGCGGGAGAGGCAGCCCTGACACCCTTTCGGGAGTCAAATTTGATTCTGTGAAGACTCTAGGCCTGGGGCCAGGAGGTCCGGCCCTTGGCGGCCAGACTTGTCCACGAGCCTCTGGGACCTCGAATCTCACGGAAGAGGTACCTGAGCCCACAGACATCAGAGGCAGTCAGTGGTTGTTTCCTGGGCTCAGCAGGGGCACCAGGCAGGGGTGGAGCTGGGAGCGCTTCTGCTCACACTGGGCTTGTACTGCCCCATACTATCTTGCCCAGCCCGAGCGAGCCTGCAGCCATCACCTCCTCTAATGGGTGAAAGCACTTACTCCCAACGGATTCCAAGGCGGTGGTGCAGTGTGGCTGGTCTCTCGGAGCACAGACCAGTGTACCATGGGAAGAACCAGGCCCGGGCTCCGGGTTAGATTGCCTGTTCCCTGCAGCCAGACGGCATGAACACAAAGATACATTAAGCCGCACTCCCAAGATGCAGCCATAGCGCTGTGAGCCAAAGATCAATGCAACTATTGTTTGCGGGGAGCGGAGAGAGGATGCTCCTGGCTCTGTGCTCAAGACAGCACATGGTGCCGGCGTGGAACTGGGCTCAGTCATGCAGAGTAAAGCAGGTAAAGCGCCTTCACACTGTCCTCTGTCTCCAAACAAAACTTTAAAAAAGAAGAAATGAACCTGTGCTGCCTGAGCCCGTGTGCCTGTGCCGGGTGCTGGCCCCATCTCCCCCTCTAGGATGTGGACTTCACACTTCCAACCCTGGGGTACCCTGGGGCTCTCTCTCCTCTCTGGAGAAGCCTGTGTTCTCTCTTGAACATGTTATTTTCTTTCTCTCTCTCCCAACCTTATACAATTTGTTAGACTTGGGGCTGGATCAATAGTACAGCTGGTAGGCGTTCGCCTTGCACACGGCTAACCCGGGTTCAATCCCCGGCATTCCATATGGTCCCCCTAGCACTGCCAGGAGTAATTCCTGAGAGCAGAGCCAGGAGTAACTAACCCCTGAGCATTGTCTGATGTGACCCAAAAAGAAAAAAAAAAAATTGTTAGTAACTTTAAAAAGAAGGACCACGGGGACCAGAGTGACGGCACAGCAAAGAGGGCAGTGGCTTGCATGTGCCCAACCCAGGTTCAATCACAGACACGCTGTACGGTCCCCCTAGCCCTGTCAGGAGTGATCCCTGAGTGCAGAGCCAGGAATCGTCCATAAGCATTGCTGATATGGCCCAAAAAACAAAACCAGCCAGCAGGATCTGTGCCTCACAGCAGCCCAGACGCTTCTCCCAGAAAAGCAGTGGCCCACCCAGATGAACGGAGGGGCTCAACTTCCCCAAGCAGTGAACAGGGTCCTGGGATGGGGAGCGCCCCCACCCCCCCATCAAGCAGCTGTGACCAGATTAGAGTGAGCCATGGGAGGTGCCAACAGCTGGAAGTACACAATCCTGCCTAAATATTTCAGCAGGAAACCCAAATATTTAGATGGAAGAGAGGAAAACTAGAATGCACACTTCAAAGCCGACCGAAGAGCTACTCAGAGCCTCCAGTGGGGGTGTAGGGAGAGGAGTGGACTTTATCCAAGCAGGCATAGCTCACCCCAGATCTGCCTGACCACCAGAGGGTGGACCCCCTGTTGGGCCATGCACAGTTAGGAATTTTCCAGAAGGCACAAGCCGGGACAGAGCCAACGGCCCGCTGGGGACAAGGCCCCACAGAAGAGAAACCTGCCATCTTCTGGGGTGTTATCATTAACGACTGGGGGCACCGGGAGCTCCTGGGCAAGAAACGGGGAGCTGTGGGTGAAGTCACAAACGGGATGTTCTCATCCTGCTCCAACTCCTAGGAAAAGAACCACAGCCTGCCCCACACTGGGACACAGGAGCCACACTCAGACCCAGAGCTACCTATTGGTGTCTAAGCCTGGGGGTCTGTGGACAGAGAGAGATGGGTCCTTATTATCCCATTTCACAGATAAGGACACTGATTTATGAAGGTCACCTAAGTGAGCACCTGATGCTCTGAAGATAAACACGCCCTGCCTGCCCGGCTCCCACCTCTCAGCCTTTTGGTGCTGAAACAGGGAGGGGACTTTTCCCGACAACATGAGTCCTGGGTTCAAATACTGGCTGTTCCGCCTCCCTATCTGGGGAGCAGCCAGCAGCCCATTCCCTCTCGGGTGCATTCAGTGGCTCCCCTGTGAGAACAGTTCCCGCTGGGCTAGGAGAGGGCTCAAACACCTGACGCTTGACCCCAGCACAGGGCAGGCAGGAACACACACAGAGGCTGCCGTTTTTCAAGTCTCTCTCCCATGCCCCTTCTTTCCATTCAAAAGCTGACCCCAAGGCCAAAGTGAGCGACAGCACAGCGGGTAGGTCACTTGCCCTGCATGCTCGGAACTTGGGTTCAGTCCCTGGAACCACATACAGTTCCCCAGTCCTTCCTAGACTGAGCCCTAAACACAGAGCCCGTGTAGTCCTGAGCACTACCGGGTATGGCCCAAACAAAACAGAACCAAAGTTGATGACCTCTCGGGCTACACACTCAAGGCGCTCACCACTGCCACTCAGGGCAGGCATGGGCTGCAACCTTCCAGAACAGAGGACAGGGCTCTGTTATCTTCAGAGCCAGAACCCCGCTGGCCTGGGGGTTCTCTCGGTCTGAGAAACAGGGATTAAATCCTGAAGGCCTCTGACCCTCATGCACCTCTGGGCCCTGCCATCTGCACTTCATCACTCCACACTTGCGTCCACATTTCCCCATGTGACCACTGCAGCCTTGTTCTCTCTCCCAGCTCAGCTGAGTTCCCAGGGCCCCTGGCCCTCCCCCCCACCCCCCGAGGTTTCAACACCAACAAAGAGGCAGCAGGGAGGGCCCCTGGGTGTCCCCAGGGGGCTTTGTCTAAGTCTGGGATTGGGGAGCCACTCACCTCCTACCCCCCAAAGTCCAGAGGCCTCAGACAGCCTTACAGAGCTGGGCTCAACGGCTGCCCATCTAACAGAGAAGGTAGGGGAGGGGGCTGCAAGCTGTGTGGCCTTGGGTGGAAAAACCCACACTTCTCATCACCAGAAGAAAAGGGAGGAGGCGCCCTTATCAGCACACCCCATGGGTGCAGGGATCAAGCCACAGAAATGCGGTTGTTCAGTTTCAGAATATTCCACTTCCTTGAAGTCGCAAAGGGCCACAAAGCAAGAGGTAAACTTTCTAAATCGCTGCTCACTCCTCTGCTTGGGAACTGCAAAAACTTGGGGAGTTCAAATTCCTTGGCTAAACTCAGAAGGGCTTAGTCATCTGACCCTCACCTTGGCTCCTGGCTACCTCCCTAGGGGCCGCGGGCCAGAAAGAGCCACTGTCAGCTCCCCCAGGCCCAGCCCCCAGTCTTTATCTCGCTCCCAAAACGCACTTGCTCATGCTGTCACTCCCCAGATGTGGGGTTGCGAGGCCCTGTAGAACTTCTTTTCTGGCTTCTGCAGGAAGCACAACGCGCTTCCACAGTGGTTGCACCATTTACACAAGACAAACTATTAGTGTGGTTCCTACAGGGTAAATGTACAGAAGACAGCAGTTTTCAAGAGCCCTGAGAGGAAAGGAAAGTTGTTAATTGATGTAAGACTCAGTTATGCAAGATGAAAAAGTTCTAGAGATCAGTTTTACCAGTGTGACTCAAAGCTACTGAACATCTCACTTTTTAGAGTTAACGGACTGGTAAAACTTCTTGTTCTGTTTACTGTAACAAAAATGAAATTTAGGGGCCGGAGCGATAGCCCAGCGGGTAGAGCATTTGCCTTGCACGCGACCGGCCTATGTCGGCCCGGGTTCAATCCCCGCATCCCATATGGTCCCCCGAGCACCGCCAGGAGTAATTCCTGAGTGCAGAGCCAGGAGTAACCCCCGTGCATCGCCGGGTGTGACCCAAAAAAGCAAAAAACAAACAAAAAGAAAAAGAAATTTAGGAGGCATACAGAGATAGCAGAGTCAAGGCACGTGTCAACTATATGGCCCACCCCAATCTGAGCCCCAGTGCCACACGGTCCCCAAGCAGCCCCTTGTGCAGCCCTGGAGATGCCCAAACCTCCTGTAAGGCCCTTGTGAGCCCCCGAGCACTGCCAAGGTGGACCAGGTCATCCCAAGCACCGCAGGGACCTCGTGACACCGCATCCAGGGCCCTGCTATGACACGCTGAGGCCAAAATGGGAACTCCCCAACCTGATGAATTGAACAATTTTGGGCTTGGTGGTGCTTATATAAGGGTCTGGATCATGGTGCCAGCAGCACGGGATTTCCCGTGCCACCACCAAAGGTGCTGATCTCTGCGCTCTGCAGCTGAGCTGCGCGCAACACCGCAGCACCAGGCCAGTGTGACCCCTGGCCACCACAACAAAGGAAAGAGGGAGGGACACAGTACAATTTGGGTGATATCTCTTCTGCCATTCTGGTTTCTGGATGGGCCCAGGGGGGCAGGGGCACTCCCCTTCTCAGGCACCTCCGGCACCACCTGCCATGCGCATCCAGACCCTTCTATGCAACCAGGGAGCTGGCACCGCCAGCCCTCTGGGCCTCCTGTGACTGAAGTCACCCTTCTTCCTGGGGGACCCTTGGGAACAGTTTACCTTCCTGTGACTGGTGGGGCAGGTGGCATCCCGGGAAGTAGCCACGGGTTAGGGGTCCCCCATCTGATCCCACTGAGTGGAGCACCCACTGAGATCTCCATGGAGATCACATGTACCTTCTCCACACCCAAAGGAACAGGGAAAGGAAGCGAACTCAGCTCCACCTGCCCCCTCACCACCCTCCCCGAACACCCCTTGCATGGAGGGCCCAGAGCTGGTCAGTTACTGTCCCTGGGGGCTCTTCTTAGCACAGCTCTTCTTCCCCAAAGCCACGAGCCTCCCAGCCCTTCCCCACAGCACACACAGAAGAGTGGAAAGGGTGGGCCCAGCCCCACAGCAAAGAGCCAAGTCGGAGATGAAAGAAAGCCTTTGGCCTGAGGTCAGAACCAGTCAAGCACAGCATCCAAAATGGGGTGATTGTGTTTTCTTTCCAAGACTACAAATAGGGCCCAATACCCCGGAAAGTGCTCAGAAGCAACCATCATCACCTCCCTGGTACCCCCACAGCATCTCCCCACTCCCACCGCCAGCTCATAGCTTGCTCCCCCCCACACTTTCTTAAGTGCTCCAGTTAAAACTCTCAAATGACTCGATAAAAATTCGCTTCCACTGCTCAACCGCTTAACCCGAGCAGTTAACAAAGAGGGGTTTGTGGACTTGAGAATTTATGGGGGAGGGGTGTGAGGAGAAGAGGGAGGGGTGCGGGGAGAAGGGGGCAGCCCTCCACTCTGAAGGAAACATAAATAAGAAACAGTGAGGAAGGGTCCCCCTCCTCCCATTTCCTCTCAAGTCTCACTTCTCCACTTTCCACACATGGGGCCTGGAAGGTGGGTTCAAGTCTGAACCGTGGCCCCCAAGCTGGAGTATCAAAAGACCTATTGTTCTATCTCCCTCCTTACAAAGGAGGTTTAATGGACCAGTGCGCTTTACAATTTCAACCAGGCTCACACCAAGGGTTTTCATGTTTACCCTCAATTCTCCAGAAAACTCCATTAACAAGCCCCATTTGAAGCACTCTGGGCAGATTAATTTTACCCCCTAAATTCACAGCGCTATTTTTCAAAACCTAGGAGGGAAGACTGGTACTAGCAGGACCTTCAAAACTGGAATGAGACTCGCTGCTGTCAGCTGCAGCCTGCATGGAGTCACCGTCGGGGCATCCAGGAAATAAAAGGAGGCGACCCCAGCACACAAGGAAACAAGCAGCTCTGGTTAGAAAAGTGCAGTTCGGGCCGGCAACAGTAGGGGAGGGCGAACGTTCGTGTAGCACGTGGCGGACCTGGGCATCCATCCCGAGCATCACCAGGAGTAGTTCCTGAGTACACAGCCAGGAGTAACCCTGAGCATCGCCAGGTGTGACCAGAAAAGCAAATAAATAAATAAATAAATAAAATAAAAGTAGAGTGTAGCTTAGGAGGAAAGAGGCCTGTAGAAAGCAAGAATGAAACTGATCAACTCTGTAAGGCCCTAGAAAAACCCAGTTAGGGGGCCGGAGCGATAGCCCAGCGGGGTAAGGCGTTTGTCTTGCACGTGGCTGGCCCATGCCGGCCCGGGTTCGATCTCCGGCATCCCATATGGTCCCCAAGCACCACCAGGAATAATTCCTGAGTGCAGAGCCAGGAGTAACCCCTGAGCATCGCCGGGTATGACCCCCAAAAAAAATGAAAAAGAAAAACCCAGTTAGGAATAGGGGGAGTGCAAGGGAGGGTCCCATGTCAAAAGCCACAGCCTGAAACCTAGTCTCTCCAGATGGAGAATACCCTTGCCCTCTGCTAGGCCCTTTCTGCGCCCCTTTTCTCACCTGCTAAACCCTCCTAGTTCTAAGAGGCCTCTTGGGCTTGGGGCTTGAACCTTCAGGCCGGGCCCGAGGGGGAAGGGGCTTCTGAACAACTGTATGTATTAGCTTTCCTATTTTTTTGGGTCACACCTGGCAATGCTCAGGGGTTACTCCTGGCTCTGCACTCATGACCTTGGCAATGCTCAGGAGACCATACGGGACGCCAGGGTTGGCCGTGAGCAAGGCAAACTCCCTCCCCGCTGCACGATCTCTAGCCCTGTTGCTTTCTGAGAGGTGGGTGCTCTCTGCTCCGGAGTGACGCCTGGCAGTGCCAGGATTCAAACCAAGCTGCATGCTAAGCTGCCTCACCTCTTACTTATCTCTCCAGCCCCACTTCCATGTTTTATTTATTCTGAAGGGGGCACACCCAAGGGTACTCAGGGCTTACTCTTGGCTCTGTGCTCAGGGGACCCTGTGCAGTGCCAGGAATTGAAACAGGGCTGGCCACAAGCAAGGCTAGCGCCTTAAGCCCTGTACTATCTCTCCAGCCCCACCTCCACATTTTAACCTGAGTCTCCTCTGAGCAGTATGAACTCACCTCCCTCCTCCTCCCTCACGGCAGCCATGCCCCACCCCACACCTCGACTGGCACAGTGGGCACTCGACGCAAACATGCCTGTGGCATGGACTTTGGAAGGCAGCACACTGTGATGTGAAGGCTGACCCTTACTGTAGGATCCCGGACAAGTTCTATGCTGGATATTGGGGGGGAGGAGGGGGGTGCTCACTGCTCACACATCCCTGAGAAGGGGTGGTCCTCCAGAGTCAATGAAAAGATAGCTATAAATGCTTATTCAGAGATCTGGGCCCTGGGAAACTCAGACCTTCCTGTTTATGGTCACTGTACAGCGGGGTGAAGGTTGAGACGGTTCATCCCTCCTCACCCCATCCTGCTGCCTTTTGGGGGTGGGGTGGCACAGCCTGCTGCATTCTCAGTAACCCACGAGGTGACCGGCCAGCCAGGCACCACACAGGAGCAGCCTGTTCTAGGGGAAACAGAAAATAGAATTTCCCAGCAGACCAGAGTCCAGCTGAACCAATTTCCTAAGTCACTTACAACAGACCAACCATTCAACAACTTTGCACAGCCCAGAGGGGGAGCTGCTTCAAGCCAGCCCCTGCTCAGCCCTCCAGCTAACCACGGGGACCTGGGGACTAAAAGGAGGACCTGAAATACTGGAAAAGCACCTAGCGAGGTGACCTGGTCAGTGCACGCTCAACCACAGCGGTCACAGCAACAGATCCCAGAGTCCAAGGTCCATCCCGTGGCCAGTGCCATCATGAACCATCTTCCCGACATTTCTTTTTCTTTTTGGGTCACACCCGGCAATGCTCAGGGGTTACTCCTGGCTCTGCACTCAGGAATTACTCCTGGCAGTACTCGGGGACCATATAGGATTGCTGAGGATCGACCCTGGATGGTGTGCAAGGCAAATGCCTGCTGAGCTGTGGCTCCAGCCCCCAGACATTTCCACTTTTAACTGCAGTTCAGACCCTCAAGGAAGGAAGGGGGCCAAGTCAGGAAAAAAAACCTGTCCCCAAAAGTGGGTGCCACCTCCCCCCAGCCCTCCTCCCATGCCCCCTGGGTGGCTGCCCGGCTCAGGGAACCCTGACACCTGGAGCAGGCTGCAAGGCAGGGCTCAGGGCAGTTGGGCAGGCAGGAAGGAAAGCTATGGCCCCGTGCTCTGGAAAGTGGGGCCCCAGCACCCTCCCCTTCAGGCAGGCAGGGGTGTAGCAGAGGGAACACCTGACACTCGGGGCCTGATTGCTCAGAGCTGAAGAAGGGTGTGGGGAAAGCACAGGGGAAAACCCCTGGGCCCACCGGGAGCCCCTCCTTCCCCGCCACCACTCGCCGCCCGCCCCGCCCCCCACCCCAGGAATTCCCGGCCAGGGGCTCCCATTGGGTTAAGGAAGGTGATTCGGGACCCGGAAAAAGCGCGGAACCTCAGGTGGAAACCGTGATGGCAGGCGGGAGTTTGCAGTTTCCCCTAACGCCGCTGCCTGGGGGCTCAGGCTGCGCCCCACGTTCCCAGGCAGCAGAGGACGGCAGGTTTCTGCAGCCAAGGAGCCCACTGCTGTTTGAATTTTTTTCTCTGGAGGGAGGGGGCTCTCCTGGATGGAGCAGGCTGGGCTGTGTTTAGCCGCGCAGCGTGGGGGATACAGGTCGGCCTGATACCCACATCTTTATTCTAGAACTTACCTGTTTTCTGCGGGGAGGGGGAGGAGGGAGGGGGTGGCGGGGAGGGCGGGAATCATGAATGACTCCAATAACATGCTTCTGCACACAAACCCTCAAGAGAAGTCTAGCTGCAGAGCTTACCACCACCAGCTGTACCGGCTGCCTCCCCTCCCCCGACCCCCTTTCCCTTCAACTCCTGTTTTGAAGTTTATTTTCCCACATTCAGCCTTGAATTCTTTCCTTCCTTCCCCTGCCGCAGCACGGAGCAGCTCGGAGGGAAACACTTGGAGAGCGGAGGATTTTTTATCACGCCGTAGCCTCTTCCCCCTGGAAACAAAGCCCAGCAGCCCACAAACAAGTCCCCCTCCAGAGCAATTGTTTCCTCAAGGGAAACTATAAAGTGACCCCCATCCCCAACGCACACACAGGGCAGCATCTCACCCAGCAGCCACCTTCCCCATCTCATCTCT